>JASPKZ010010502.1:0-90687 GCA_030220185.1 Diploptera punctata
GTACCCGTCAAGTCGGACTTCGGCGACCCCGCTTGTCTTGTAGAAAACATTATCATCATCACGGCACGTCACTCTATCTTCCTGGAAGGCCGGTATCATTCAGATGCTTCCCGACATGCAAATGTCAATGAGGAGATGTTCCATCTCTCGTTAAACGATAGATTCATTGCCTTATTCTTGTTTCAATTTGTGGAAATAACTTCTTTCAGTAAGCATATCAAGTAGTTTTTGCACATTGACAGTGGCCTCTAGAAAGAAAATGGCCATAGACTTTACGGATTCGATACGGCACAAAATACATTCACTTTAGGATGTCTTTTTCAACTTCCACATGGTGTTGGATTCTCACCCCTCAAATTCTACCATTATTCCTGTCCACTTTCCTATCTGGAAGTTGTCTCACATCACTGAAAATTATTTTTCTGACGTTCTTCATTATCCCTCCGTTAGTGGCCATGAAATGCCTCAGTGGAATTTAAATCGCTTTGCTGGTCATCAGATTTCATTCCACTTCGGCAACTATTGGAGTTTGTAGGAGTGGAACTTCAGTCGTGACTGTACATCTTAGATACGGGTGGATTTTAGGGGTATTATTCAATGATAGCCTCTAGAATTAAATAATATAAATAAAGCCTGATATGTCCCTTTAGGGCAAAGGCCTCCCTGGTACAGGGGTTAATGCTCTATTTAGAGTGTGTCACCCGGTGAGCTACTCCGTGGTGAGAAGTTGACTTGGATGTAGCACTTGGTTTGTATACACTGTCTGTTCTGTGATTAGTTAATACACAGTTGGCTCTCCATCGTTCTCCCATCTTTTCCTGCATCTGGCGACTCTGGACCATTGCGCCCCTGCTCGCGTTCTTTGAAGATGTCAGCCCATCGTCGTCTTGGTCTTCCGCGCTGTCTCCTTGCCTGTGTACGGGTCCCACATGGTTGTTTTTTATTGTCCACCTGTCGTCCTGTATTCTTGCGACGTGGCCTCCCCCAACTTCCATTTTTTCCTGATGGCTTGTTGTGCGGGATCAGTTGTTGAGGATATCGCTTGAAGTGTTGTATTCGAGATTCTGTCCTTCAGAGTTATGCCTAAGATTTTCCTCTCCATTTTCCTTTGGCATACTTGGAGTGTGTACTTCAGTTTGGCAGTAAGATTCCAAGTTTGGCAGCCATATAACAGTGTTGGAAGAACACAGGTTTGTAGTGGTTTTCCATTTTGAGTTTCCGGTTGAGTGACTTGTCCAGCAGTATAAATTTCAGTGACCAGAACGCCTTCCAGGCGAGAAGCTATTCTTCTGCTTATTTCCTTCTCTACTTTCTGATGGAAGGAGAGTAGTTGTCCTAAGTATATGTACTCGCTTACATATTGAAGATCCATTCCATCGAACTTTGATTGGGTTTTCCGGACCATTAGACATAATTTGTGTCTTGCTTTTGTTCATCGAAAGGCCTGCAATTTTGCTAGTTTCTGAGAGCTCTTGTAGCATTGATTGGCGTTGTTTAGGGGATCTGGCGAACAATACCACAGTCGTCAGCAAATCTTATAAGTTGGATAGCCTGCTCCCGTTTTATATTTACTCCGTATATTCTTGTTCCAGTTTAGTTTTTCGAAAATATGTCTTCAAGCACGCATGTAAAAAGTTTAGGAGAAATTGGGTCGCCTTGTCGTACTCCTCTTTTGAGACTGAATGGTTGTCCCACAATTTCTGTCTTCACCTTGGCATAGCTTTGGCTGTAGATCTTATCCAGAACGCGGATGTTACTTGTGTTCGATTCCTTGTGTGTGTAATGCCTGGAGGACACTTGAATGTTCTACTGAGTCGAATGCCTTGGTTGTAGTCGACGAATGCTAGATATAATGTATGGTGGTATTTCGACTGTCTTTTCTATTATTTGGTTAATTGCTTGGAGATGGTCTGTTGTACTAAAGCCTGAGCGGAATCCGGCTTGTTCTGTTGGCTGGTTTTCGTCCAGGACTTTTGTTAGTCTTCTTGTTAGCACTTTTGAAAATAGTTTTGTATAGATTGGACATCAGGCTTATGGGTCGGTAATTATTCATGTCATCTTTTGTGCCTTTCTTGTGGAGAAGAATGACTGTGCTTGATTTCCATTGCTCGGGTATCTCTTCTGTCTGCAGAATTTTGTTAAAGATGTTTGTGAGTGATGGTAGTATTTGGATCTGAAGCCAGTTTTAGCAATTCGTTTGTATATTCCATCCTCTCCGGGTGTTTTGCCATTTTTCATTTCATATATTGCAGTTCTAATTTCGCTGGCCAGTAACTGGGGGAAAGGTGTCGGCGTGGTTTTCGAGTTTAGCATCGAATATGCCTATGTGATTTGTTGCCTGGGTTGTTAGGGAGCTTGTATATAGGGATTTATAGAAATCTGTGTGCTGACTGGATTATATCTGTTCTTAATGTGTTGCGGCCTCCTGCTTGGTTCTTAATTCCTAGCATCCATTGTTTGTCACCATTTCTTTCCCTCTTTGCTTTCCTTATCGATTTGGAGGTTTCTATTATTTGCCTAGTTATGGTTGTGCGGTACTCTCGCAGATCTTTCCGTATTTCCTTTTTCGTCAGTTTGTCCATTGCGGCATACTCGGTTCTATTCGACTCCGAAGCGTCTCTGGTTTGTAGCATCTCCGATCGACGTTCGATTAAGGCAATGGTTCCTTGACTGAGTTTGCCTTCTTTCTGAGCTTTCGTATTTTTGCTGGAGTCCTTGGTCGCCTGTTAGTATACATTGTTCCAGGGAGTTGTACAGTTCCTGAGCACCTGCTTCTCGGTTGGGGTTGGACTCTGCAATTCTGTCGCGAAGATGTAGCTCTGGATATTGTTGCTGTCTATGTTTTCTATATTTTGTCTATGTTGCTTTGTTGGATGCTTCCTTCTTCTTTCTATCTTCATTTTTGCCCGCACCATCCTGTGGTCTGTACTGAATTTCAGGTTGGCTACTACTTGGATATCTCTTATGGTTCTTGGTTATCGCTTAGGATGTAGTCAATTTCGTTCTTTGTGTTGCCGTCTGGCGAGCGCCAAGTCCACTTTGAGCTAGGCATTTTCTTAAAAAATGTGTTGGCTATCTTTAGTTTTATGTTCTTGTGCGAATTGAACGAGCTTTTCCCCCTCTTTCATTTCTTGCCCCATACCCATATCTTCCCACTGGGTCTTCATCCTCGTGGCTGCGTGGGCCCACTTTGCTGTTGAAATCTCCTATGATTAGGTTTAGTGTAGATTTGTGCTGATCTATGGTAGTTCCCAGGTTCCAGTAGAATTGTTCTATAGTTTCATCGCTGTAGGCTTCTGTTGGGGCATAAACCTGAATGATTGTTTATTGTGGAGCCTCTAGTGCTAATTTTAAGACTGCGATCCTTTCAGACACCCCTACTTTTCTTGCACATATGTTGTTGACTTGTTTTCTGATGATGAAGCCTACTCCTCTTTGTCCGGGAGTTGTGCCTATATAATAAAATAGGTCTCCGTTTTGTTTTTCTATGATGGCTTCGCCAGTTCTTCTAATTTCACTAAGACCTAATACGTCGAATTTTATTTCTTTTAAAGCATGATCTAACTCTTCCTCTCTTTCGCTTGTTCTAAGTGTTTGTACATTCAGTGTTGATATTGTAATTGCATGGTCGTTGCTTGTTCTTGTTCTGGCATGTGGTAAGATAGTATGCTTTAGGTGTCTTGCTGTTGAAGGAGAGTAGCCCAGTTTACCCACTGATTGTTTACCAACATTTTTTGGTACCCAACGTGTACGGTGTTGCCTTTCTCTCGCTCTTCTCTTGCACGTTGTCTGAGTGTTTGTTGAATCTCTCTCTCCTGTCTAGTCAGATCAGAATCTATGTAGCAGTCTTGTCCTTTTAATTTGCTTTTGTTTTTCATGACTGCGATTTTATCTTCCATTGTCTTCATTTGTACTTTCACGAGGCCCCTGTCTAGTTTGTCTCTTCCTATGAATGTTGCTCTGGTATAGTCTTCTTTGCATTCGATTTTTCTGAGTATTGCTTTCACTTTGTCATCTTTTGTGTTGTTTGTTTCCCTCGTCAAAGTCCTTGCTTTTTATAATTATATTGTTTCTCTTTTCACTGCGCTGTCTCTTTTCCTCTGCGTTTTCCAGTGTTTTTAGCCTCTCCTTCTATTCGTCTGACCGAATCGTTTGTGCTGTTTTCTCCGCTGATTATTTTTTCTTCTAGTGAGCAGCATTTTTCTTCTAGTTTCTTGTCGAAATTCTTGATTTCGTTCTTTAGATCTGTGATGTTTTTCTTAGTCTCTTCTCCTGAAATCCTCGTTCTGTCTTCTGATTTCTTTGATTTCGTTTAGTATGTCTGTAAACTGCCTTTATACCTCCGCTGTTTCCCGCGCAATCTTCCTCGTCGCTTGTGCTTGTGCGGTTGAGTGATTGTTCTTTGTGTTGTTTTTTCCGGCCTGACTTATTACCCGCCATGGTGTATCTGTTTTCCGGTGTTATGGTGGTCTCTGCCTTGGGATCTGATATGGGTGCGGTCTGGTATTCGGCTGCTTATTCCGTTCGTATTCTGCTGGGTTTGCTGCTCTCTTAGTTCTGTCGGTCTCCGGCTGATGGTAGTACTTTGCTGCCTGATCGCGCGCTGCTCGCCTCTGCCCGTTCACTTTGTTGCTAACAGATGTCGCTAGTTGTCCTGTGTCCTTCTCTCTGCTTGCATAGATGTTTACAACTTCGCCGTTGGTAACCCTGCACTGCACTCAACGTTATAGCACTTCACTAACCCCACTTTCTTCTTTTGTCGTCTGTGGTTTTACTATTTAGACGTATGGCACTTTGCCTACAATGGACAGACTTATTGGGACTACGCAATAAATGTTTCCTGCACTTGATCCACAAACCCTGCATCGACAGATCGTCTCCCAGAATGGTTTTTCCTTTGAATACATATGCAGCCCCAATCCACAAAATCACGGAAAAACTTCAAAACTGATTTGGGTGCACGAGTCTGATGTTGAAACTTTCGCCTAAAAGCACGCTGAACCAGCACAGGATTCTGTGTTGTGTGATATTCCAAAACACACCTACTACGTTGTTGGGGGTTCGCCACAACTCCTTAAAACTTATTTAATAACTTCTTTAATAACAACACAGTTTCAAAAGCACAACAAACATTCACATTTAACCTGTCTGCTAAACACTCAACAAATAACCCATATCGACAACAAAAAAACATGATTTAGTTTTGTTTAGTGTCTGTATTGTTGTTCATTAATCTCCATTGTTGACATTGTTAACATTCCCAAAACGTTTTGAGTTTCTCTTTTGATTGTCACCAATTTCATTTAGATACGGTTATCCAAAGTGAAAAAGTAGTAGTTTAAAATATGATACTATATTTGTGGACACGTTATATAGTAAATAATACTGGGATTGCTCTAAAGACTTACTGAAATTGTTACATATCAATACGTGTAATTGCTCACCTGCCGCCGACGTGGCTACTACCGCAAGTGGTTCCTGATATTCTGCCGCAACAAATACTGTTTTTTTCCTGCTACCAGCCGCCCAGTGCACAGTGATATAAAATGTCAAAGAACCAGCAAATTTTTTACTTTACGGTAGAGGGGAACATGTGAACAATTTACTACACAAGCACAAGTAGATGAGGTACGAATCTATCAAATAGATTAACCGTTATACAAATTATTAGACTAATTTTCGGGCGGTGAAATTAAGCATTAAAAACCTGAATTTTTATTCATTTTGGTCAAACTATTGAAATATTGTGTGTTAATTATATTAATGTAACTCACTACGTATAATTGTGTCAAACAGAATTACGGATTCATATTATTGAAGAGGGAGCCTTGTCAAACTCGAATAGCCCGTGAAGCTCGAGGAGACCGTGTAACTCGAAGACCACGCAAAACTCGAAGACATTGCCTTCATTGACAAAAGTAAAAATGCAGTTATAACATCTAAATATACAAGCGTTACTGCTACAAAGTAAATATTCTATTCAAATATGCTTACTTGTTACACTGGCGTTAGATGGCTATTGGAATGATACCCCACTACCTCTCGTGCAAATTGAGAATACTATATATATAAGGAAAGGTTTGTGTTAGGATTCCTGAGTAGCTCAGATGGTTAGAGCGCTAAACGAACAGAGATTAGAAATTCGGGTTCAAATCCCGACTCAGGTATTTATTTTACTTTCATATCATATATTATTATATATATATATAATATATTATCTATATATATATATATATAAATGTATATATGTCTGTCCTTTGCAGATTTCTAATACCGTTCAACCAGTCTTCGTGGAAATGTTATATGTAGGTTTTGAGATGCGCGAGTGATCAGCCGTTATCCATTGTGTGTTTAAATAAATACGTGTAGGAGTTCACCTGAAACGAAAATTAAAAAAAAATCACTATAGCGTTCATATTTTTCTATGTTTGACAACGAAACTCACAATATTCTATAAAATTAAGGTAGGTAGGAATTGTCAAGAAAAGAGCGAAATCCTACAGTTAGAAGTAGTCGTTTACTAACAATAAGAAATTGAAAACTGCCTGAACTACTGGACCTGTTTATATTTTTATTTTTTTTAGAGTATCCCGGGATGGCGCTGTGATCGGGTTATAGGTTTTTTATGTCAAAATTGTAGTCACCTGCATTACCGGGATATTCCACGCGACTTCAATGTGACGTCATAGTGCAAGCTTATTGAGCCATAACATATGACAGTGAGGAGTTTTCTTGCGAACTTATTAATTTGTGAATTTAACGGTAAAGAAGTTACTTAGCCTATATTTTTATCGTCTGGTCATGACACGAGAATTGAACGTCTAACGTGTCCGCTAGTATAGGGAGTAGACTATTGGGAGGTGAGGACTATTGACCAGTCTCGATCCCCATTCAAAGTTCAGACCAAATACAATTATAAATAATTCTCTTTCCACTTAAAGACAATTGGTTTGTCCTCGACTGTCAACAAGGCTGTTACCTACCTTACAGCATAAAGTGGTTTGATATTTGGTTTAGTTAGTAATTGTCAATCAAGTGAACTATAAAACTAGTAAATTACTGTGAACTACATAATTTGATGTCCGTCTAGTGGTGATGTTCCTGATCTCTAGTCCGAAGGTCGTAGGTTCAAACCCGACCGTTTCCAAGGGAAAAGTCCTCCGGGAGGGACGTTTAGCCGTGGGATCTGAGTGTGAAGATTTTGAGGCTCGTAAAATAATTTGATGTTTATGGGATCATTGTCTACATAATTCAGCGAATAATAATTTTAATAGACTATCTTTATCCACACACACACACACGCACACGCGCGCGCACGCACGCACGCACACACACACGCACACACACGCGCACACGCACACACACACACGCGCGCACACACACGCGCGCACGCACGCGCGCATGCACGCGCACGCACGAACGCACGCACACACACGCACACACGCACACACGCACACGCACACGCACACGCACACACGCACACACACCCAAGCACGCACGCACACACCCACGCACACACGCACACACCCACACACACACACGCACACACGCACACACACACACGCACACACGCACACACACGCACACGCAGCACACACGCACACACTCACGCACACACACACGCACGCTTACACACACACACGCACGCACACACACACACGCACGCACACGCACGCACGCACGCGCACGCACGCACGCACACGCGAGCGCGCGCACGCACGCACGCACACACACACACACACGAGCGCGCGCACGCACGCACGCACACGCGAGCGCGCGCACGCACGCACGCACGCACACACACAGCCTATATATAAAATCCCATATGTAATTTATCCGTATTTCCTTGTCATCAGCTTACTTTTCACTTCCTCACTCCTCTTTTGTCGATGGCGCTAAACGTGAACTTGATTCTCGGCGACTCCGAAATGCGGTTTTGAACTAAATATGAGTGGTTTTAAATCCCTGTGGAGATAGCGCTTAAACGCCATCGGGATGTCAAGAATCAACTTACGACTACAAAGACAATAGATTCAATACTAATCTCGGTCCGTTTTTACTTTTTATTTTTCTTCCCATTTCGCTCCCTCTTATGGAAACTATACGTAAAAAGTTGAACTTAAATTTAATCGTTTTCAACACTAGTATCCGTCGTATTACATTGTTTTTCCATGTGATATTCCTGAGGGTGCTAGTGGTCTCTAACCCCTCAAAATGTAGGTGATGCGCGTTCAGACAAATTTATTTAACAAACGTCAAACTTTCACATTTCTAATTTCTCAGATTTGTTTTGTTTATTCTTCCGTCCATGTCTGATCTGTTTGTTGTATTTTATTATAATACCATATTTAATATTTCACCATTAAAAGTAAATGAAGGTATATATTTTGATATAAATATAATAAATGTATCTAGAAGTAAGTTACGGTGCAAAAAGCGTACATCCGATTTCGAAACAATTTTGCTTTTAAAATGAAACTTAGACATGTTCAACAATAAAACATAAAACGTTACACAACGTCCATAAATAAATCTGAAAAATAACAATTTACACGTAACTTAACAATTATGATTCTGAAGTCTGAGGATAAAATGATAAACATTAAGCAGTGGTGTAACTTGATAATGACAATAACATCCTCAACTCGTGTTCAACGTAGCGATGAGATGAGATGAAGCCCCTATATTTATAGAAGTCTGAACGATAAGTGTGGCGATGAGTATGGAGAAATCCTGTGGCAGGGGAAACGGTAGAAACCTACAGACATATAATTACTAATGACTATTTAACTCATGCCCCAAATGGGAGTCAATGACCAATCACGTTTCAATGATTTCTGTATTACAACCAATCAGAGACGTGTTTCACGAAATAATTATCAACGTTAGGATTATCATATATTAAGCAAAGCTCCTCCTTTTTAATATTGTGAACAGGTCTGACCGTTATTTTGCAGTGACTGAGCCTATAACAAATACGGCTACCAGATTGTATATAATAGTGCTTACATGTCAACATTTGTAGCAATTGATTATACCACCAAAAAAAGAAACCACTGTTTGCACTTTCTTAAATGTATACGACATCAAAAATGAATTAATATACAGATTGATGTGTTTCATTTTTTCTCCACTAGAGAGCATTCTTACAATATTGCGTTCCTTTGGCAATAAATAGTATGATCTGGTTGCAGTGATAAACAAAAGAAGCAGTAGAAGCGTAGGCTACCTATCGTTTCTCATAGTTTTCAAACATCACCGTTTACTTTAAATATAAAAATATTTTTAAATAACTGTAGTTAAATAATGATTTGTGAGTAAACAGCTTTATTTTATTCGTTAAATAGTCCTAACAAATGCCACTCTTGATTTCCAAATTCTCTAGATAAATTCACTCCTCACTTCGTGAGTCGTGAATTTATCGATAATTTGGAAATCACTCGTGGCATTACTTATGAAGATGATTATATTAAAATGTGTATATCCTAAATAATTACATAACCTGGAGTTTATAAATAAAATAATCAATAGACGGAAAAAAAATAATTGACCTGGAAACTTTCATATAATTAATAATATAGAAAATTAAGAATGGATCGAGATGAAGCAGCAGCCTTGGCGCTGAGCTGCGGAACGTGCGTTAGTTCGATTCACTGAGGAAACTGTTTGTTATGCAATTTTTTCCAGTCAGCATCATGAGGTATTTTGGTAACTCCAGGCTCCAGGTTGAGGCTCATGTACTATCTGGGTTATCGACTTCCTATAATAGTCCTAAGTGGTTAGGCTCTCGCACCAACTAGGTTTTTATGAGTTAAAGAACGGTGGAGTTTAATAAAAAGTAGTACAACCACTTTATTATGTGAAATTATATAAAATAGAATATTTGTAAATTTGTTGTAATTTGAATTAACTTGCCTCATATGAATCACGATGTAGGTCATTAATAACTAGCATTTTAACGATGATTAAATGAGATATTTGAAAATGTAGTTAATATTTACCTGATAGAGGAAGCGATTGTCTGTTAATCTCAGCTAAACAGATTGTAAACCAGTTTGCATCCAATCTGTTAAAATATTAATATTTTATTAATATCATTAAAAACCGTAATTTTCTATTGATAGTTCCAATGACGTTGGCTTGGTAAAGTTACGGTTATTGTTTGTATCATTTCGTGCTGTCAACAAGGCGCATTTCGTCCAAAATTTTTATGAAATGAATCTTCTTTTAATAAATGTGCTAATTGTACTTATGGGAGAAAATCTTGATTATAAATTGAAATGGTTATTATACATAGTTGTTAATGCGGGGGGGGGGTGGTTGATAGTGGTTATGCTCCTTGCCTCTGGATTCGAGGGTCGCGGGTTCAAAACTCAGCCGGGGTCGATGGATATTGTGGGACGGGGAAAATACGAGGAGCATGTCCTCCGAGAGGGACTTAAGCTGTGAGTCTTGAAGACTTTTCAGGCTCGTAAAAGAGCCTTAAGCCTGAAATAAACAGGCCTCGTAAGCAAAATTTACCTACCTCAACCTCCTACGTAATGGACTTAGTTGCCTGTAAGATTGATCATTGGGTCGGTGTGTTACCGCATGTCTACCAATTACCAACTTGAGAAGATCAGTAAGTACTTGTTTAAGATTTGTGTTATGTAGGAAATGACACCTTCTCTATGTATAACGTGTTTCTCCTACCAGTAGATATCTTATCCACCACTTCTGATATTGGAAACACCAGACTACTTACCTCTGCCATTAGTAATTATAGCTTCATAGTATGGTTCTCGTACAAAGTTTGTTTATCCAGCAAAAGGGGTGGGTTGTTACTTCTGGTTTTCAAAACAGATAATTTATTCTCGAATGGTGGAGTTGGACAAAATAGTTGGTAATTTTGAAGAAACGTTGCACCGACTACATGGCGGATCCGTTCATTTGAACCACCTCCTGAACAATGTTTAAACATTAGTTGGAACGAACTATTGTCAAGTGTTTGTGTTGCTACAGTAATTTTGAACATGGCGCGATGAGGTTTAGTATAATTCGGTTTTATTAATATTTACACACATTCTTGCGGTTTGCTGAGGAACTTGGGAGTTAAGGCGGGCGAAAACCCCTTTCATATAGGTTTTCAAAATACCAAAAATATCCTAATTTTGAGCCATGTACCTCATAATAAGTCTTTATCAGATATTAGTTAACACACATCGTCTCACTTACTATGCACAAACAATAACAATATCACATTTAAACACGTCTCCTTGAATTAAAACACAGCTAACAAAGATAAATTCACATTAACCTTAATTCGTTTTATCTAGCGTTGGGTTATTAGTGACACCCGAACCTCCGTTAGGTTTTTAATTCCACAAAGTATTGAAATAGTATGAACATTTCTTTATATTAACAAACGTTGGTCGAAAATTAAATAAAAAAGTTGTAATAACTCACACTAACGTCACATTAACATTGGTTATTAGGTAACATTTCAGTTAGCTTCAATTAGAAAATAAAGTCTCTTTCTCCTTTATAAATACAAAATATGAATGTCGAGGACAAACAATGGGAATGAGGTAATTGTTACGGTCACGAATGTGTACATATTTCTGTACTTTCTTTGGTATTTTATATTTAGTCGTTTTTCAATACTAGGAATAATTTATATTTCGTGAAAAAAAATTTAAATGTATTTTTAATTTTCCGAAAACAGAACAATAACATATTAGGCTAGTGAAAATATTAGTTTTCCAACATGATTAATTAGCCAAGACTTTTAAGGAATCGTTCTATAGATCAGAAGTCCAAGGTTCAAATCTCGCTGAAAACTAGGGTGAGAGTTGTGTTTAAAATATAGTGTGAATATAGTGTGAATTGTATGCAATTGTATGGATAAGATCAATTGATATAGAAGTGAAATACAAAATAGGTTAATAGGAGAAGACAGCTAGTACCAAAAGTGGATTTTTTATTCTAACTTAGCTTAAGTTCAAATTAACGATAAGTATGTAGTAGTTCATTTATGGTTCCTTTTCTATTCCATGGTTCATATAAAGTTTCTTCATATTTACTTATTATATGTAAATGACTTGTTATTAATGTCCTCTCTCTAACTTACATCTAGACGTGTCTTTAATGGTGGAACTATAACTAGGAACCAGTCAGTGTAATACTAATTAAATGTGTTTTACAGTTCCTGTCCTTCGCCCAATACATTCCTTGTGGGTACAGGTTAGTTCTAGAGCCTGAAACAGCAGCCACAACGTGAAAATGTGTTAAAATATTCTGAAACAATTAGCCCGGGGACGTTGCGTAATTGGTAAAGCAATATGGTACGAGCTGGAAGATTGCGGATTCGATTCCCGAAGAGGTAATGTTATTCACGCAGGTTTTCTTCTCCTGAAGAAGTCTTACAATCATTACAAGGAATCACAAATCCTCTCTTGTAAGCCCATGTTTCCCTTAACAGAGATCTAGGCTCTCTCCCCCTACAGGGAACAATTTGAACCATACTAATTTTGTTACATTTGTTTTCATATAGATGTCATTTTTGAGTGGTCCGTGGTCAGCGTTCCGCCTCATACTGACATCTAGGAAACCAAGGTAGTACTAGGACGGGAAAATTCGGTAAATATTGCTTACAGGCCTTTTCATTCAGGCTTAAGGATATTTTACGAGCCTCAAAATCTTCGGACTCGGGACCCACGACTTAAAGTCCCTCCAGAGAACTTGCTCCTTGGATTTTTACATCCTAAAAAATCCATAGACCCCGGCCGGGTTTGAACCCACGACCTCGGGATCAGAGGCAAGGAGCATAATAGCTAGTCCACCGCGGCCGATATCCCTAACGTTATATAAATTGTTGTAGAAGACGTATTCATAATATATAAACATTCTCACGACCCATTGCACATGCGTCTCAACCAGTTGAGTACCATACGTACGTTCTAAGTGTAAAGCCATGGGAAGGGCTGACAATCCGGCTGATATCTTGCACCAGAAAGGTGCAATATCCCAAGGGCTTCCGAAGGCCTGCACCACGTATAGCAACTGGCCGTGATTATGTGTATTTTACCTTAATATACCTCGAGAAACACGTGCGTGCCTTTTCATGACATTTTATTGTGTTTTTATCAACTTCATTGTTTTCGTAACTTTTACATTAAATTAACCCAATCGATGGCAATGATGAAGGGAAACAAACAACTTAAAAATGTATAATTTTGATGTCTGAGAACAAATAGACACCCAGCAATAAGTAAAAAATATATAGAGAATTGTGAAAAATATTGATAAAATGGATATTTCAAACAATAGGTACGTATGTAACCTAGAGTTTATAAAAAAATAAGCAACGGATGGAAGAGTTGTTGGCGCGGAAATGTTCATATAATGATAATGTACAGCGTCTAAGACATTACGCTTTGTCGCAGAGCTACCGATCATGACTTGGTTCGAGTCCCTATGCGGAAGGAATTTATTTACTATATGTCGGCTAGTGTGGAACGGTGTCCACCTAGAATTGTGAGGAATATATGTACCGTATATAAAACTTTGGGAATCCGACGGTTGACCACTTATCACACATAGCTATAACGTCTACCTCTCTGTTATACCAAGTGCCTTGCGCACTTACCGCTCCATGAGTTTAATTTAAAGAAAGGAATGACTTAATTTTAAAGTAATAACAAAATGTTAACTAAAATAACGTAGAATAGAATATTTGTAAATTTAAAGTTAAATTTGTTACGTTTATTGAATGTTAGCCATTTAAACGATAATAAATATGGTATCTCAAAATGTATTTATATAGAAAAAAAAAGAGTTTGACATTCATGTGTCTAAAATTCTTAGGAATATAAACTTCTAGATAAAACAGTTTTGAATTCAATTTGTGAAATATTCGTATTTTATTAATTTAAAATATTTTTCAATCTCACATTTAGTGGCGTTGCCTCGTAGCGTACTCGTAAGTTATTGCATAATTTTTGTTATTGAACAAGGCGCATTTTATACAAATTTTTGTGAAAGTTGTCTTCTTTGTAAATTATTAGCGCCAAGCATCATGTGGCCATCATTATCATATTCGCCATGTTTGGTATGAATGTGTGTGTGTGTGTGTGTGTGTGTGTGTGTGTGTGTGTGTGTAAGTGTGTGTGTGAATGACGTGTTGTGTTGTCTTGGAGGAGGCTCTAACATTGAGCTGAGGCCCACCATGTCCTTGTGTGGTTAAAAAAGTACGTGTGTGATCCTCAGTTAAAATCCCTCTCCGGTCAACTCTAAGGTCCGGTACGTAACATTGTGAGGTTAAACAACTCTAATGTAGCGGAGAAGCCCCATATCGAATAAAACAACAAATTACATTTAGTTTTCTCTTGGAATCCCTTGTTTAAAAATTCTCAAATCACGGCCTATGTGACACTATGTTAAAACTTTGTTAATATGACATTGGTGGGGAAATGTTTAGGAATATTTTTGGACCAAAGAGAGATGAACAGAAAGATGAATGGAGGAGACTACGTAACGATGAACTACATGGTCCTTATAAGACGCCAGATATAATAACAACAGTTAAGTCTCGTAGACTGTGGTGTGCAGGGCATGTGGCAAGAAAGCGGAATGTCAGATGTGCAAATATGAAAACCAGAGGGAAGACGCCAGTTGGTAGATCAAGAGCGAGGCGGCAGCATAACATTAACCATGATTTGAGGGAAGTAGATTATACAGGGAATGACTGAAAAACATTAGCTCATGATAGGGATGTATAGAGAGCTTATGTCCGTGCTACCATGTACGTGAGGGTTCGATAGTGCCATTGAGTTGGCTAGTATGTAATATTGATACAAGTAGAATAAATATATCAAATATATTTTCTTTGTTCGCTTCTTGAACGTCGTAGACAATCTTGGTGCACTAATGACTTCCAGGATCACCCGCCGAGATGTGTGGATTTACAGAGCGTAGTAATACTGAGTACCGGTTCCGTCGGAAAGTCACCAAATACTTCGGCACCGTGAATATATTTATGGCACATAAAAGAACCTCACGCTTGAACAAATATAACTCCAAGCAAAATATGTTGATCCTTTCCCGCTCAGATTTGAATTGTGCTCTAATGTTAAAGACCGTCGTTAAATAGAAATAACATCATAACACTGAATGAATATTTTACCCGACTATACATAGTGTAGCCTCTTTCGTCGGAATATTTGTGAAGTGGGTTCTAACATCCAAAGTAAGATTTATTTAAGGTTATATCCCGTAAGAAGCTGCCACACCCATAATTTCTTAGTAAAGGTACAAAGCACAATATTGAAATGCTATGATTGCAGTGAAAGACCAGTCCTCGGGCAGAATTACTATAGAATAGAATATCCCGTACAATATTATCTTCTCTACGGCTAACATTTTCCTCCTGCCCATTGATCTCTCTTCTGCCATTTTTCGTTGGAAATGTTCTCTTCCTGTATTGATGCAGTTTGACACGTTCTTGGAGATTAATTAATTATTTTGTTTGTCGCCCGAGATTTGTCCAGTAAAGGTAGCCCTGCCGTGGTACTTCTGATTTACTTGAAACACCCCCACTATCGTCAAGGTCATGGAACCGTTGATGGTCGTCGATATATTTTTATTAAACGTTGCTCTTTCTAAGTTAACTTTGGATATGATATGTGTTTGTTACATTGTGTTGTTCTTTGCTATCTTCATGATGTACCGGAGTCATAACTAAACACTCAGCTGGGCAGGTTATCATTTACCTATTTAATGTTTATTTTCATGCGCCAAGCGGAAAAATATGGAAGTCCATTTGTGGTGCACAAAAAAAAAACAAAAGTTTAAGGGTAAAATAAACAAAAAAAAAAAAAGAGGACGAATTAGTGTTTTCAAAAAGAACATCATCATCAGGAAAATTTCATTAAAGTATTCTGAAAAAAAACAGTCGGAAACACGTTGCGTAATTTGCTGAGGCAATATACTACAAGCCGTGAGGTCGCGAGTTCGATTCCAGACGAGGTCCGACTTTTACCTCTTGACCAAACATTGTGGTAAGATCATGTTACTGGGTTCTACTCAGCCTCTAAAATGAATTAGTACCAGATATATTTTCTTGGCTAAAAATGTCCTTTACATAGTGCTGAACACTTGGGACATAAGTAGTCTCAAATTGTCTAAAGAGGCGTCAGCCATAATCTGCTACTTTTCCAATATCTCCTGAGGCCTGTAATAGGATCGCTGGGTGATGAGTGCTTTCCACCAGATAACTTAATGCCTTCACACACCCACTTCGCGATGTTTTATGAAATTTGTTGTATTAACTTTTACATTAAACTAGACCTAAAACATTATGTTGATCTACCGAAATAACTAACTTACGTAGTGTATAATATTGTAGTCTGAGAACAAATGAGTGCCATGCAATAACTTACAAAAGGCAGAGAATTATTAAAGGAGAAAAATCAATAAGATTGATATTATAAATAAGTAGATAACCTGGAGTTAATGAACAAAGCAAACAATAGGGGGAAGAAAATCATTAATGTAGAAAATTACATACAATAATTAATACAGGAATCGAAAAATTCAATGACCTAATGTATTGTGTCTTGGCACAGGTCCACAAAACCCTGTGGAGAAGGAATTTTCTCATGGAATATAGGTCAGTAGGAGATCGGTGTCCATAGGGAAACGCCCAGTTGGTAGACCAAGAATGAGTTGGGAGAATAACATCCATGATTTCAGGGAAGTACATTATACAGTGGATGATTGGAAGACATTAGCCCAGGATAGGGATGTATGGAGAGATGATGCTCGATCTACGGGTTCGATGGAGGCAGTGTGTTACAGTGGAGGAAATTGGTATAAAGGCACTTGTTAGAAGTATGAACACAAGTTTGTTTACTCTTTCTTTGTATTTTTCTATCGTAACTTAGGAAGTGATTGAGTATAAAACACACACAAATAATGTCAAAATTAATTATCCATTTTCGTCCAAAAAGTACATGAAAACTGAAACCACTCTCACATATGGGTGGAAATTAGTATAGAGGCACTTAGTGTATTTCACAGATTAAACCAAAAAGACTGAGTGGAAAGTTTACAACAAAGTTCTAAAATTTAGTTGAACCTCCATTGTTCTTAATTACTTGGAAGATTCTCTTTGGCATTGACTTCATGAGGGTGTTTATTTCTTCCACTGAGATTGAAGCCCACTCTTCCCGAATAGCATTTTTCATCTCAGTCATTGTCCCAAACTGCCGTCCATTGCGATACACACGCCTTGCCAGGATCCCCCATAAGTTCTCAATCGGGTTTAAATCAGGACTTCTGGCTGGCCACGTCAAAAGAGGTATTTCTTTCTTCCTGAACCACTCATTTGATTTGGCAGACACGTGAATAGACACATTATCTTGCTGAAAAATTAGATCTTCGCCAAATTCCTCATACATTCGTATCAATTAGGATTCCAGAAGCTCCTCAGTGTAGGACTCAGAATTTATCTTGGTGCGTATCCATGCCAGTTTTGATTTTCCTTTATAGCAGAATGCTACTCAAATCATAACGCCTCCACCACCGAAGTTTATACTCATTCTAACTTGCTCTTCAGTACGGAGGTCGTGCCAGTAATACTGAAAGCCATCAGGCCCGTCCACATTAAACTTCTTCTTGTCACTGAATATTAATTTATTCCATTCTGAGGTCCAGGGCATGTGTTCTTCAGCAAAAGTCATTCTAGCGTTCTTATGTGCATCGTTCTGAGGTAGTTTACTAAAACTTTTTTTTATTTTAGGTTCTTGTCTTCTGACAGAATTTGTCTTACTCATCTGGCTGTTAATGACAACTCGAAATCAGCCTGGATTTGAGAAGAAAACATATTCTTACCTTTTGCTTTACGTAAAATGACATGTTTACTGCGCTCAGACAATTTTCTTGTCCGTCCATTCTTCCCGTTTTTTCTATATTGTGAGCCCAGTTTGACAAAATTATCAATGACATATTTTGAACGTCCCAATTTCGTAGCTTTTTGTCGATTGGAAAGGCCCATCTACTTGAAGGCACTATCTCTTGTTTTCTCTTCATTTGATAGAGGCATTCCACGCGGCATTGTACGCACTACTGACTTGTAACTGATGAACGAAGCTCATAGACATGTCTTCTCCATATAACTGCAGTGTTTTGTTTACAGTTATGTCTGTGTAAGAGCCTGAAGTTGACCTGCCTTTATACCGATTTCCACCCCTAGGACAGCGTTTTTTTAGTTTTTACGTAATATTTACGTTTGTAATAAATACAAAATGTGGAGACCTGTATGAAATTATGTCATAGACAATTATATGTAATCTATGACACACATACGGCATTTGCATAAATATTTCAGGTTGTTTTACTATTAAACGTTTGTGCCTTTACACCAATTTCCTCCACTGTAGTAGTTAATTAAGAGATCGGTGTCCACCCAGGATCGCGATGAATTTCCGCAGCTCTAATAAATAGCGGCTGTGAGAATTAGGAGACATCCTGTGGGATCACCTTCCTCTACAAGACGTTAGCTAATTAATAGATCATTGTCTTGCAAGCCTCTCGCGGTATGAAGTTTTGCTTATTTTAAGGAACAGGGGATGATTACTATTAAAACAGAATGAAAGGAACTGTTATCCATAAGAATGAAAAACAGAATATTTGCAATTTTAGAGTTACATTTGTTTTGATTTTCAAAGAGTTTAGCTTTCAAATGCATATATAGTGTGTCACGTGATTAATCAATATACATTTGAGGGACAGGCAAAGTACCAGGTTAGTCACTTTATTGTCGAAATAGAGTGTGAGTTTCACAATGCAAAGTACTAACTATATTGTAGAAGTACGAAACTGACTTAGGCTTTCACGGCCGGAGTTATTATGATGACCTTGTAAAAGATTAGAGGATACCGGACGCAGTCTCTGGCGAAATGTCGAGGAACTACAAGCCTCAAGATCACGGCCAACAGCCCGGAAATCTTTTACAAGATCATCTTAAAATAAACTGTTTAATCATGTGTTTATTTTCCTTCCTAATTTGGCACATATTTAAAAAAAGTAAGTACACCCTTAGACAAAAAAATGAGTCATCACTTGATTGTTAACGTAGTGCGCACTAAAGTAACATAAAAGAGAGAGCTTGGCTTTGTGTTTCCGTGGTCGAGAGGTTTAACACACAACATCTGCGTTCGTAAGCTCACGGGTTTTTTTTACTGAATGTTAGGATAGCATTTCGCCTGTAATATAGTTCCATATTTAATTTTATATTTGAGTTTTATGGCTTTAATGCAAACACAAAACACATAAATGAAAACCTTCTAATGATTAAATGAAGAAAGAAAATAAGATCTTCTAAAATGAAAACTTTAACAAAATTAATATCGAGTGTATGAACCCTCATTTGATTAAGAATTTCATCCAATTCTAAGTCTTTATGTCCTATTCCTTGAACATTCCATGTTGCGAGTTTAAATATGTTTTCCTTTTTCCATTTCTTCTCCTTGAGTATTGCTTGGTTGCCAACGTGTATATCCTTCCGGTTTTGAATCTTTGGAGACTTGAAAGCAAGTTGATTTCCTACCAGTCGGTTGTTAGCCGAAAAGTAGTAAGTGCAGTGGTGGGGCTGCCACCTAAAGCCTCTGGTCAGGCATGAAAGAGGATTAGCCTTTACTCTAATCCTGATGTAACAGTTTTACTGCTGTGACTCGGTCCCCAGAGCCTCGTTTGTTATAAACAGGTTGCACCACGTGAAGGTGAGGTTGGGATTTAAGTAGGAGAGGTTATTGAATGCACTTCACTACAATTTTGTAACATATTTTCAAAATTTATGGTCCATCTCCCAGATTAATTTAGATTTACCCATATCTCACAACGATGAATTTCTATATATCACTGAAGCAGAACTTGACACAGCTTTAGACTCCTGTAAAAATAATAAATCACCTGGTGAGGATGGACTTCATATAGAATTGTTTCAATATTCTGACAAAACTCGTAAACAAAAATTTCTGCACTTACTAAACAATATAATCTTGGGAGAAGACCTACCTTCATCTTGGCAGAAAGCCATTATCATACCAATTTTTAAAAAAGGTAACCTCAAAGATTGTAATAATTATCGAGGCATTAGCCTTCTCAACAGTGGATATAAAGTTTTTACAAAAATTCTAGTTTCTAAATTACAAAAACACTATGAAAACTTATTAGGGGAAGAACAAAATGGTTTTCGTAAGGGAAGATCCTGTGCCGATGGTTATTTCACCTTAAAACATCTTATCGAAAAGCACAAAGAATTCAATAAAGAACTACACATAGCGTTTATAGATTTTATCAAAGCATTTGATTGAGTTGACAGACAAAAACTTTTAGATATCTTAACTGATGATGGAACACCAAATCAACTGATCCAAACAATTTTTAATCTGTATAAAAATAACATCATATCAGTACAAATAGGAACAGAATTGTCAGATTGGAAACATATAAATTGCGGAGTCAGACTAGGATGCCCTCTATCACCACTTTTATTTAATGTATACATTAATGCTATCATCAGACACTGGAGATTGACAGTTCATGGTAATATTCCTCTCTCAAGACACACAATTTTAGACACACTCTTATATGCAGATGATCAGGCTCTTTTCGGCAATAATGAAGATGAATTACAATATTCCACTCATCATCTTAATATAATAGCCCAACAATTTAACATGCAAATATCAACAACAAAATCTAAAGTTATGGCCTTTCAAGGGAAATTCCCAGTAAGAAGTAAAATTTGTATTCAGAATTCAATATTAGAGCAAGTTAATTCATTTAAAAACTTAGGATATAATCTAACTTATAATGAGGAATGTGATATATCCTTTAAAATACAAAACTTTAATAAAGCTTTAAGAATTATCAACCAAGATTTAAACCATCAAAAGTGCAGAGACACACAAGAATGAAAATCTATAAAATTCTCGCAAGACCCATAATCTGTTATGGCAGTGAAGCTTGGACCATCAGAACTCAGGATGATCGTCATATCACAGCCACGGAGATGAAATTTCTGCGACGAACTGCAGGTTATAGCCTTCTAGACCACCAAAGAAATTCAACAATAGCCAGAGAGTTAAACATCGTACCTATATCTGAATACCTCCAAGAATATAGAAACAATTGGCTAGCCCATATTCAGCGCATGGATCGTCACAGAATACCAAAACAAATTCTTCACTACATTCCTCGAGGCAGAAGATCTGTGGGTCGACCTTTTCGGAGATGGCGGGAGACCGTAACGGGCCACTGGGCCTAATACTTGAAAGGACGATCATGATGTATGAACCCTCGGCATCTATTACCGCCCTCAATCTGCGGGGCATTGATGCAATCAAATTTCTACAGGCAAGTGGACGATCAGCAGGCGTCTTGAATTTGTGCCCATAAGCCATATTTCGTTTCTCGTGCATCTGCAGGCCATCTATTTTCATCTTAGCCCATACATTTTCGATTGGATTCAACCTGGTGAACAGCGAAATTTGATTTGCCTTCTCCTTTAATAATGAAATCAAATTTCGCTAAACACATTTTAGAAAGCGACCACAGTTTCAACAATATCGATAATACAATGTAAATTATACACAGAGAAAACAACAAACACAAAATTAACATATTAAAAGAAATCGAAATTGTCAAGAAGACCAAGAATACAAACATTCTCAACGAAACTGTGCCTAATGAGCAAAACCCTCTATTAGACATTCAGTTAATTCAATACTACTACAACAACTCCAGAAGATGAAGCATGCATCGAAAGGCCTATAGTGAAATCAACGAAAATGTTAGATAGTTGAGGAAGACGGTAGTATACAGTATAAAAATAAATAATAGTTTAAACAAACTAAAAAACACACTTTATTAGCAAACCGAACTAAAATGATTTTTTACACGCTTTATATTAGCTTGACCTGTATCTATCTATCTATCTATCTATCTATCTATCTATCTATCTATCTATCTATCTATCTATCTATCTATCTATCTATCATATCTATCTATCTATCTATCTATCTATCTATCTATCTATCTATCTATCTATCTATCTATCTATCTATCTATCTATCTATCTATCTATCTATCTATCTATCTATCTATCTATCTATCTATCTATCTATCTATCTATCTATCTATCTATCTATCTATCTATCTATCTATCTATCTATCTATCTATCTATCTATCTATCTATCTATCTATCTATGTAACTGAATCTTTCATCGCGTTTTTCACCCACTTAAAATAATTGGATTGACTTGAAATTTTGTATACTTGTAAAGGACCCGTGACAATACAATAATTTCATATTTATTTTCTAAAATCCTGGCCAGAATCATCAGAAAATCAAAAAAAGTGTTTTTGTATTTATGTAACGGAATTTTTGAAACCGATTTTCACCCACTTAGAAACATAGGCTAGACTTGAAACTTTGTATACTTGTAAAGGACCCGTGACAATACAATAATTTCATATTCATTTTCTAAAATCCTGGCCAGAATGATCATAAAATCAAAAAAAGTGTTTTTGTATTTATGTAACGGAATCTTTGAACACGATTTTCAACCACTTAGAAGCATTGGATCGACTTGCAACTTTGTATACTTGTAAAGGACCCGTGACACTATAATAATTTCATATTTTATTTCTAAATTTCTGGCCAGAATCATCAGAAAATCAAAAACATTAAAACTGGTATAATAGGTTACGAACTTGTCGACTTTTTAGTCAATCGTTGTCAGAGCTCAGTTGGTAGAGCGGCGAACTAGTGGTATATAGTTTCAGTAATCCATAGGTCTCTGGTTCGAATCCGGCTGGGGAGGATTTTTTTTTTAGAAGAGTAATAATTTTAGCTCATACTACAGTAGTATGGAATTTAAATATATTTACATTCTTATTTATTCTGTAAAATATTAAAACTAAAAAATAAAAAATAAATAATAGTTTTAAAAAACTAAAACAGCACGCTTTATTAGAAAACCGAACTCAAAAATGAAAAAATAGTTTTAATTTCCAACACGCTTGGGATAAATTTAAAGTGGTCAACAAAAAAATCTTCTCCAACACATATAGAATAAAACTAGAATTTTCAACAAAAAGAAAATAATTTTACCATCAAAAGCGTGGGGTGCCTTTTATGATTTTTACATGTTCTTCTTAGAGACTTTACTTTTACCAATATCTGATTATTATCAAATATATTAATTGATATAGAGCACCCCACGCTTTTGATGGTAAAATTATTTTCTTTTTGTTGAAAATTCTAGTTTTATTCTATATGTGTTGGAGAAGATTTTTTTGTTGACCACTTTAAATTTATCCCAAGCGTGTTGGAAATTAAAATTATTTTTCATTTTTGAGTTCGGTTTTCTAATAAAGCGTGCTGTTTTAGTTTTTTAAAACTATTATATATTTACCAAAATGCTTGTGATAAAATTAAAGTGGTCAACAAAAAAATAATCTCCAACACATCTAGAATAAAACTACAGTTATCTACAAAAAATAATTTTAATATAAAAGCGTGGGGTGCTCTATATCAATTAATATATTTGATAATAAACAGATATTGGTAAAAGTAAAGTCTCTAAGAGAAAACGTAAAAACCATAAAAAACGCCCCACGCTTTTGATGGTAAAATTACTTTTTTTGTAGATAACACTAGTTTTATTCTAGATGTGTTGGAGATGATTTTTTTGTTGACCATTTTAATTTCTTCCCCCAAGCATGTTGGAGTTTAAAATTATTTTTAATTTTTTAATTCGGTTTTCTAATAAAGCGTGTTGTTTCAGTTTTGTAAACTATTATTTATTTTTTGGTTTGATTTTCTAATAAAGCGTGTTGTTTCAGTTTTTTAAACTATTATTTATTTTTTAAACTTTTAGTTTAATTGATTGTTATAAACCGGAATCCCATGAAAATTTAATTACTTACTACTTTTCTAAAAAACCTCCGCCCGGATTTGAACCAGCGACCTATTGATTGCTGAAATTGTATACCACTATTGTCCACCGCTCTGCTAACTGAGCACTTACAACGATTGGATAAAAAGTCGATAAGTCCGCAACCTATTACACCGGTTTTTATTTATTTTTTTTGATTTTCCGATGATTCTGGCCAGGATTTTAAAAAAATGAAATTATTGTATTATCATGGGTCCTTCATAATGTTTCAAGTCGATCCAATGTTTTTAAGTGGATGAAAATCGTGTTCAAAGATTCCGTTTCATAGATACAGGTTCGTTACGTAGACAGATACAGGTCAAGTTAATATAAAGCGTGTAAAAATATATAATTTAACATTGTTATAACCTCAACGGTATAAAATAATTATGAACTAAAAATTATAGATTAATTCAAATGTCGAAATAAAATGTATTTAATTCATAAAAGTTTTAATACAAATATCACGAAAAAAACTGCATAATTGAAGACGCGAACCTGCTATCTTCATTTACAGAAGCAGTGACCGCGTGCTTTACCGCTGAGCTATCGGGACACGTAGAAGAGTCTTCAGTTCATGCCAAATAACACAGTAGCTCAGGGACTGCACAATTATGACTAGTTTCCTAGTTTGAACCCAGCGCTTTACCGAGTATGACTTAGAAGAAATGTGCGTTCAAGGGATGACTCATTTTTTTTGTCGAAGGCTGTACGTTGTATAATTGAGGAGGTTCGAAGGGTGTACGTGGTGTATAATTGGGGAGGTTCTGCAGTATTGAGAAAACAGTTTTAAAGTTGAAGTTGTGTAAGAAATTCATAGGTAATTCAAAATGATAACTTTGGGTGATGCGTGTTTTCCCCCACTTAAGTCTAAAAAGACAGCAATCCCTTTACACACCCATTTTTTGAAGAGAATAATAAATTACATATACCCCTTTGTATGCAATCGCCTCAATTGAAAGACAATTATTTAGTGGTGGAAAAGTGACTTTCCTAGATTTTTCCTTGTGCCCTTCATTTAAAGATGATAACCATGCACCCGATAGAGGATAATCTATGTATACAGTATATATCGATAGATGAATTGAATCTGTGAAATATTAATATATTTTAAAATTTAATTTGTAAAAATATTTTGCATTTTCACATTTAGTGACGTTGCTTCGTTACGTTACAGTTATTACGTCAACATTGATACTAGTAAAATTCATGGTGATTCAACAAGGGTCAACAAGAACGGACCTAATGCATTCTGCTGATGATGGGACTAGTCCCGAAAGGCCTACAGAGTTTTAAAAGAACTTAAGTTGAGGAGACGGACCTACAAGGTAACTATATTATAGTTTTTAACCGTACATTATATTACTACTTCAACATTATTATTATCGCTTAGCAAGAAAGGGCATTTATACAATCTTTTTTGCACCATAGTGCGTTCTGTCGTACTTGCGACCATCATTGAAAGTTCAGTTTCCTAAATTTCGGGGTTGCCAACCAATAAGTAACTATACTGTAATATTACAAATTACATACCTAGGGAGGGAAGTGAAACCACTGCCGTTTTCGTATACTACGTACAATGTATATACAAAAATATATCCATAATACAATGTTAATATACATATATGAAACAAATCACTGCATTTTAAATGAACTGAACTTTATTTGAAACAATATACAACAATAAAATTGGTACTTGTACCCATTTTACTCTAATTGGTGTCACGGCCTGTTGTAGTCTCAACTAAACTATTTTCGGCATTTACCGTAATTACATTGGTCAGACTGCTAACGTCAGTCAGTTGTTTGTAATGAACGCAAATATTTCCAACAAAGATGCTATTTTACTATTATTTATTATCTTGAAAACACTATCGTGCAAAAAATAGTACAACACACGTTTGTGAAGTGTTTTATAGAATCTCGGAATTTAAAAAATCTTGCTATCGCTGGGTATTTAATCAATCCTCGCTTCTGTAAAAACAATTTCACAACATGACATTGTAATTTACTACTGTGAAATCTATTCCTTTTTAATAAAATTATTTATTGGATGCAGGGGAAAAGGTCCATATCGATTTAGATATCAAATTACAAGTTTCCTCATGTATAAATATTCGTAAGCACAGTTTTATTTTTTAAAATAGTGAAGTTATTTTACAATTACGGATAACATGACATTGAGAATGTGATATGTATACATTAGAGCAGTCTTCTTCTTAGGCGCTGTAATCGATGTTGCTAGACTAGAGCTTATCATGCTCGCTTCTGGTTCTAAAGTTCACGGGAACAAACCCTGCCGGCGGTTGCGGATTTTTAATGACGTATTGGTTCTCCCACATGAGAGTCCCTTTTCCTACCCGTTGATCTCTCTTCCAATCATCCCCTGTATAATCTATTTCCATCAAACCATGGTTAATGTCATTCTCCCACCTCATCCTATGTATACCAAGTGGGCGTTTTCCCTCTGGTTCTTATAAGTTTCCATGTCCCTCTACCATTTCCCATTGGTGTAACATGTCCTGCCCGTTTCAGTCTATCAGACTTAACTGTTCTTATTATATGTGGTTTCCTATAAAGATCATGTAGCTCACTGTTTAATAGTCTTCACCAATCGCCTGTTCATTTCACTTGGGTCGAAAAATATCCCTAAGAACTTATTCTCATACTGGCATTCTTTCTGTACTCTTTTGTAATGAGAGTCCATCTTTCACATCCATGTAATATAATTGGAGAATAACAGTTTTATATATTTCCAGTTTAACGGTTTTTGAAAGGAGTTGGGACATAAGAGTTCCTGTTGTATAATAACATGCATTTCCAGAATTGAGCCTATGTTTAAATGACTGTTATTCCCTCTCTAACTTAACACATGTGTTTGTTATGTGTTTTGTCTTCAATCATGAAAACTATGATCCAGCGATATGTTGTATCGACATATTGATTGTGTAATCCTGTTGTGGTATATAAAAATATATATACAGGATAAATTTGTGTCTTAAATACGAGAAAGAACATGTGCCGCAATAAAAGAGAATTGAAATGTGCTAAAGCAATTAATCTGGATCACGTTTATGATTGGTTAGAGCTAATATGGTACTCGCGGATGGTCGCGGGTTCGATTCCAGATAGGGTAGAATTTTTAAAGTTTACCTAAACATTCTGGGATCAGTAAACACTAGCGAAAATCAGCTGATAGACAGGCCTGTTGCGCCATGGAGTTTAAAGAACGCTTGCTTAATTTTAAAACATAATTACAAATTTTAATGTGAAAGGATGTAAAACAGAATATTTGTTATAAAGTTCAATGAGTAGGTCTTACAGTATATCACGTGATATCATTTGAACTATTATAAATTTGGTATTTGAAAATATATGTAATATTAACTGATAGACCTAGCGTTGTCTACATATTTCAGCTGTATAAATTGTAGGTGAACTCGTTTTGCATTTAATCTGTGAAATATTAATTATTTATTAATTTCAATTAATGATATT
The DNA here is from genome assembly GCA_030220185.1 of Diploptera punctata. Classification (NCBI taxonomy): domain Eukaryota; kingdom Metazoa; phylum Arthropoda; class Insecta; order Blattodea; family Blaberidae; genus Diploptera; species Diploptera punctata. Next base: position 27,484 of record JASPKZ010010502.1, read on the forward strand.
TCATATTGAGTTGCGTTGCTACGTAATATTAAAGTTAAGTGTCTAGGGCTGTGGTGGACACCGTCACTTCATTTTACGAGTATTTTCGTAATATTACCAACACATTTATTACTTGTAATAACCATAGTGTGATATCAGAATTATAGTCATTTTTATTCAATGCATTAGGATAGTCATTTGGACGTTTGTGGTGTAGTCTTCTGGCATTGGTGTAATTTTTACACTCTTCTGAGGTTGGGGTGCCTAGAAGGCGGAGTTACGCTGCTCCGATGGTATGATGGTGCGCCAGAAGTGTCATTAATCCTAAACTTGTAAGGCAAATGTGAATGATGATAGTTACGGTTATTTTTAGTCGCTAAATATTTTTTAGAATTACTTTAAAAAAATAAACACTTTTATAATAACACCAAACTACAATAGCCCGTTTTTTAATAAGATCAAAAGATCAATTCAACAAGTCAATGAAACACCTGCTAACTTCGCTTATGAACGGAACGATCCAAATTCAACAGAGTCTGCGCCACCTACGCGAGCTCGCTTGTTACGATACTCCAACCGGCAATGTTCGGCTTGATATCCGGATATACGGATTCAAGTTTTGCCAGATATCCGGTATCCCCCCAAACAGATATCCGTTTTATCTGTAATCATAATGAGAAAGATGGATTGTGATTGGTAATCAATAACTCGAGCCTGTGTCGTACCATAGAGTTTAGTTTAAAGGCTTAATGTCAAACTGTAAAACAAAGTAATACAAATTTGTTATTATTTCTGAAAGTTAGTCTTAAATATGAGTGTTTGCTTTAGAGTAGAAGCTGGCTGCTGGCTTCCCACAAGTATATTATCATAAGTAATGCCACGAGTGATTTCCAAATTATCGATATATTCACGACTCACGAAGTGAGGAGTGAATTTATCTAGAGAATTTGGAAATTAAGAGTGGTATTTTTTAGGACTATTTAACGAATAAAATTAAGCTGTTTACTCACAAATCATTATTTAACTGTAGTTATTTTAAAATATTTATATATCTAATGTAAACGGCGATGTTTGAAAACAAATGAGAAACGATAGGTGCGCTTCATCTGCTTCTTTTGTTTATCACTGCAACTAGATCATACTATTTCAGAATATTAAAAAGGAGGAGCTTTATTTAATATGGTAATTATAACACTGATAAATATTTCGTGAAACACGACTCTGATTGGTTGTAAAACAGAAATCATTGAAACGTGATTGGTCATTGACTCCCATTTGGGGCATGAGTTATATAGTCATCTATTATGTGGTTAGCAACTCGTCATAGCAGATTTTCTAAGCCTGGAGCCGCTACATACTGTCCTATCGTTGCTGGGTGGGCACCGGTTCCTTTCCTCCCCCCAATGGGACTAGAAACTGCATTAAATCACTCGGCCACAATATACCAGGTGATATCATAATTACAAGATGATAAATGTAGTGTTTAATATTTACCTGACGGGAAAAGCTGTGTCCATTGATAAAACTCTGCTTCATAAATCGATTTTTATTTTATTTGTAAATATTATTACTTACTAATTTCAATTCAAGTATAATTTTACAATTTTAAAAATTCAGTGGCGTTGCTTCGTAACTTTACAGTTACTATATCATTATTATTGTTATCGCTATACAACAAGGAGAATTTATACATTTCTTATGAAAAGTACTTTTTAATAAAAATATTAACTGAACGTATAGGAAAAACATATTAAACTTAGTTTCCCCCTGTTTAAATATTCATAATCGCAATTTTGTATTTAAAAAGTGGCATGTTTGCAATTTTGTACAATTTGACAATAGGTGTATAATATGCATACAATAAAGCAAATTTTTCTTCTAAGATTAATTTTATTCTTTTTATTATCGTTTGTAATAGTGGTTATCATAACTGCTCTGGTTCTAAGGTTCAGGGGCTGAAACCCCAACTCACATGTTTTTTATTTTTCACAGCATAAACAAAATTGGGGTTATGTTTGCTTTCCCAGGTATTAATCGAGAAAGACTTTTACATTTAATTGCTGACTTCAATCAAAGTATTTCTAATGTTTTATTACATTTAATTATTTAACTTGCTTTAAATTTAAATTTTTAACCTAAAATGTGATGTTGATCTATCCAAAGTAATTAAAAATATGGACAAATAAGCATAATGACCAAATTCAAAAAGCTAAAGAATTATTGAAATGAAAGAATTACTTTAATAATGTTAACAATTAGGTGTGGCCACATTACGCTCGTATATTATCTACCTCTGTGATAAGGAACAAGTTAGCAGGCCTGCTTCACCGTACAGTTAAAAGAACAGGAAGGTTTAATTTTGAAACGGAACAATATCATCTTCTCTAAATGGATGTAAAACAATATTTGTAATTTTAGGTTTAAAATTGTTATATGGAGAAACAAGAATTTAACTTACCGAACATATTTTCAGTCCTATAGAACAACAGTACGCATGCGCCAGAGTTTATAGAGTCAGCGATAACTCACCATCGAACCACATATACACTGCTCAAAAAAATTAGGGGGTATTGTAGAATAACCCATTAAGACTATGTTTTTTGGAATAGTATTAGATGCAATCACTTTCCATTACTTCAAGATAATGTAAATAAGAGTTTGAAGTTGTTACGTAACCTCGGTACCACACCAGAGGGCAGTGTCTGTACTGTTGATGTGAAAGGGTGACGTGGGGGTGAATGTTTTGTTGCTGTTTTTAAATCCAGTCCAGTTTTCAGGTAGTGAATGACTTGCCTTAGGGACAGTGATACCTCGACAACGTGATTTACCTGAACCAATGGCTTGGAGGGCCATATGAAGGATGGAAGCTGGACAGACACAACAAGAGGTGGCACAAGCCATTGGGGTGTCTCAAAGCGTGATTTCCAGACTTTGGAATCATTTTCAAAGAACATACTGTTCACAGAAGAGCCGGACAAGGTCGACCAAGGGCAACAACAGCAAGGGATGACCGTTACCTCTTGTTAACAGCCCGTCGGAATAGAGAGCAGAATGCAACTCAACTGCGAAATACACTTCAAACAGCAACAGGACGCAGGGTGTCGAAACACTGTCCCTAATCGACTGCATGCAAGTGTTCTCTATGCCCGTAGGTCCATGTTGTGTACCAGGTTAACTCCACAACACCGTAGAGATCGCACAAACTGGGCGGAGTAACATCGTGGGTGGAGGCATGCTGAATGGAGATCAGTTATTTTTTCTCATGAGTCGCGATTCAACGTGGAATGTGATAGTCGGCGTGTATTCATCTGGAGAGAAAAAGGGACACGAAACAATCCAGCTTTTGTACGTGAAAGACCCCCATATGGTGGCGGTGGATTGATGGTGTGGGCAGGAGTCAGTAGTGGTGGACGTACGGACCTCTACGTCATCCAAGGTGGTACTTTGACTGCGGTAAGGTATAGAGATGAGATTCTCCGACCTTTTATCGTGCCTTATGTCGGTGCCATAGGTGATTCTTTTCTTTTTATGGACGATAATGCACGACGCCACAGAGCTGACTTGGTGGACGACATGCTGGAAGTGGAGGGTATCGAGCGTATGCAGTGGCCAGCTTCCTTCCCGGACTTAAATCCGATTGAGCATGTATGGGGTGCATTAGGCAGGCGCATTGCAGGCAGACCAGCACCTCCCACAACTGTTCCAGAGGTGCACATTGCTCTTATGGAAGAGTGGCCACGTATCCCCCAATAACTCATTGTTAACCTCATTGCATCAATGCCACACAGGTGTGAGGCAGTTCTGGCCGTTCGAGGAGACCGTTCACCATACTAAAGAAACATTTTCACCCATGTTAATGTTGCTTTGTTTGTTTGCCATATTCCTAATCAGGATCTCTTTGACATCTGGTGTGGATCAGAGGTTATGTAATGACTTCAAACCCTTGTTTACATTCTTTTGGAATAATAGAAAGTGATTGCATCTAATACTGTTCCTAAAAACATAGTCTTAATAGGTTATTCTACAATATCCCCTAATTTTTTTTAGCAGTGAAGATTATCATCCTTGCCTAGTAGAATTATCGCTGTCCGCCACATATCGATTATTATCGATATCGTACTGAAGATTATACAGCTTTAGCAAGATGGCAGCACGTCGTTGTGAAATTTGAATGACCAACCTTTGCAATAAATCCCAAATGCATTTTAAAGAAATGTATTAATAATATTCAAATTCGCAAACGTTTATTAAAAATGGATGTACGCTACTTATCCTTACCTAACGTAGTTGCAACCAGCGACAACCCAAACCAGCGACAACCCAAACCAGCGATAACCCAAACCAGAGATAAATTAAACCAGCGAGAAGAGAGAAAATCATAGCCTAATAGTCCGGTCAAAATAGACATTTTAATTTAACAAAAATTCGCATAGAGCTGAAAATTGGTACGAATGTTGGGAACACCATTAAAAATAAAATATGAAAAGTCCCCATCGATTCCACATCTGCAAAAAAGTTATTCAAGGTCAAAGTTCGCGAATATGGTTTTTTTTTTGCATTTTTCAGCCATACGGTACGTTTTATCATAGGACCAGGTCAGACAAAAGTTGTAGATCATGCAATTGTCTACAAAAATTGTTCTTATACTATTTTCATAAGAATAACCATTCTTGAGATATCGCGATTCAAAAATTTGAAGAAGTCGTATTCTAAATATTATTCACACATTTCCGCACCAGCTATGAGGTAGTGTACTTGGCGTATTTTATTTTAATGTGGAATATATTTTAAAGATTACATTTAATTATGTTCACAGTAATTATATATTAAATAGAACGGGTTTACTCTAAATAATTATTGAAATTGTCATACGTGGAATTCCACACCTGTCGCCGACGTGGCTACTTTCGCGTATGGTTCCGCTAATGCAGCAGCCCAATTCACAGTGATCCAAAATATCAAAGAACCGGTGAAAATAAAAACTTTTACTTTTTGTTAAAGGGAAAAAAATGTGAAGAACTCTGTACGAAAGTAGATGATTAAAATCTGCCAAAGAATTAAATTGTATACAAATTATTTGAGCTAATTTTATGGTCGTTAAATTAAACATTATAAAAACTGAATTTTTATTAAACATTTTGGTCAAATTATTAACAATTTTTCTAATAATTATTTTAATGCCACTCACTTCGTATAATTGAGATAAACAGACTTACGCATTCATATTATTGAACAGAGCACGAGGGACCGAGATCCCGAGAAACCGACAGCCAGACAACCCATGACCTCGAGAGTCAGAAACCCGCCGGATATCCGCTTGAATACCCACAGACTACCGTGAGAACACCGACTGACTGCTGCCTGACTACCGCCCGATTTCTTCCGCCCGATTTCTTCCGCCCGATTTCTTCCGCCCGATTCCTTCCGCCCGATTCCTTCCGCCCGATTCCTTCCGCCCGATTCCTTCCGCCCGATTCCTTCCGCCCGATTCCTTCCGCCCGATTCCTTCCGCCCGATTCCTTCCGCCCGATTCCTTCCGCCCGATTCCTTCCGCCCGGCGTCTCCCGGCCGACGTCTTCCGGCCGACGTCTTCCGCCGGACGTCTTCCGCCCGACGTCTTCCGCCCGACGTCTTCCGCCCGACGTCTTCCGCCCGACGTCTTCCGCCCGACGTCTTCCGCCCGACGTCTTCCGCCCGACGTCTTCCGCCCGACGTCGGCCCCGACCTCCGCACGACCTCCGTACGAACAATAATTCCAAAAAGGAATGAGATGCACAAAGAAATTAAACATAGGCTCAATTCTGGAAATGCGTGCTATTATACATTGCATAGACTCTTGATGTCCCAACTCCTTTCAAAAAACGTTAAACTGAAAATGTATAAAACTATTATTCTACCAGTTATATTATATGGGTGCGAAACATGGACTCTTACTTTAAGGGAGGGAAGGAGATTACAAGTATTTGAGAATAAAGTACTTAGGAAAAGTTTTGGACTTACGAGGGATGAACAGACAGGTGAATGGAGAAGACTACTTAACAATGAACTACATGGTCTGTATAGGAAGCCAGATATAATAAGAACAGTTAAGTCTCGTAGACTGCGATGGGCAGGGCATGTTGCACGTATGGGGGTGAAAGACGTGCATGGAAGCTTCTTGTAGGAAAGCCAGAGGGAAAACGCCCAGTTGGTAGACCAACAATGAGGTGGGAGAATAATATTAACTATGATATGAGGGAAGTAGATTATACGGGGAATGATTGGAAAACATTAGCTCAGGATAGGGATGAATGGAGAGCTTATGTCCGCGCGGCCATGAACCTACGGGTTCGATAGTGCCAGTGAGTAAGTAAGTTATTCTTTGCCCGAGCTTTGTTTTGTTACTATATGTTTCTCATAAAATTCGCGAATTTTATAAGTAAAGGTGAGGTTAATATATTTATACTACAAATGGTAAAGTAACAAAGAATCCAGAAGTATCTTCGTGTATAAGGGTGTAATTAAGGTATTTTTGTCATAGGTCCTGAAGCTAAATTAAGATTATACACGGCCTAATATTACTAAAAAAATACATTTTAGAACAGAGCGGAATATATAACTTTACAATTATTTTCATCAACAATATTATTTATTATATTTGAAGAGAAAAATTTTCGCCTAGACCGGGACTCGAACCCGGGACCCTTGGCTTTCCGGGCCAAGTGCTCTACCAACTGAGCTACCGAGGCGAGTTACGATCTAGACGCAAATTTTTCTTTTATGTACGTTGTAATTCCCTCGACCAAATGCTTGAAACTCGCCTCGGTAGCTCAGTTGGTAGAGCACTTGGCCCGGAAAGCCAAGGGTCCCGGGTTCGAGTCCCGATCTAGGCGAAAATTTTTCTCTTCAAATATAATTTATCCTTCTATGAGAAGTGTTAAATTAATAATAAAAATCGTCAATATTATTTATTTTTTAGTTGTTTCAAATATAACTCTGAAACTTGAGTACTTACAAATTATCTTTTGCATAGTGTGCAAGGTGTACAGTATCTTATCGCATGTGAAAAATTACATCATCGATAGTTACCCACGGCTAATCTTTTTTTTTTGTCAGAATAGGATGAGGCAGTCGAAGTTCGTTTCATCTGCGTTCACTGACTTTCAATCGCAGCAATGTTCACCTACTAAGTCAAAACAAAATAACTGAAATTGTCAGATGGAATCAGAATATTCCACACTTAATTTACTGCATCGTTTATGTGTTCTATCCTCATATCCACCCCAGAATGTCAAGCAATGGAAAATAGTATTTTATATTCTTAAAGTGTATTCAATTTTATAAAAATTACTTTCAACAACATCAGAGTCTAATGGACCTCCCTGTTTCTCATGATATAGTTAAAAATAGTAGAAACTATTCAACCTCCTCAATCACCCTCATATTTTCTCCTCATGGTGACGGGGGAGGAGGAAGCAATTATTTTTTCAATATTTGAATCGATTTTGAAAGATACGAAAAATAACTGAGGCTAAAGTTTTCCATGAAAACTATTTGACTTAATGAAGGTTTGCATTTTGTTTAACTGTGGGATATTCCATGTCATTCTTCCCCCTAGAAAACTAAAAAATCAGCAGGGTTGACTACACAAATAGAGTGATATGACTTTGACCTGTTAATCATATGAGCCTAAAAACAGAGTTGAGAACAAATCATACAGATATTTTACCTACTTGTTAGCACTGTACACAGACATTTTATGATCTTACATTTGAAGACGATTTTATATAACAGATATGTAACATTCGAAAATAAATATGTAGTAATGAATAAAATATGTAAAAATATGTAATTTAAAACTTGAGTATAAGGTCTCGCTTTATCTGAATCATCATTTTCGGTTATTACGAAAGAACATATCAACGAAAAAATATGCAACTACATAGGAATACGAACTGTGATTATAAGTCAAGATGGATGCAACTTGTTAATTGAATGGAGGTTCACAGTATATGCAAGTAGATGTAAATGTATCAACCTGCAGGCAGAAGACAAAGACGTCCACTTAAAAGACTTTTGGATGGTGTTTCTATTGAGACCAATACAGATTATCTAAATTCCTCTATTCACTAGGATGATGATGATGATGAGAAAAAAGATTATGAATGAAATTTTGTAAATCAAAATTCAGTTTCCTTTCGATTTAAATATATTCCTTCTATCAATATAATAATTGTACGCCTCAAATTACAGTTAATTTCGTTTTAAGAAAATAGGTAGTGCCTATTTGGTTATTGTTCGTTACCAAGTTGTTATTAAGGATGGACTAAAATCTTAATATTAAATGTCAATATTACTAATTCAATTACGCGTTATTTGCTAACATGTTCTGAATAGTAATAAACCATAAAATAATTGTTTTCTCTCCCGCGCTATTCTATGTTTAGTATTATGTTTATATGTATTCATGAGTATTAGAACTTACCACACATGGAAGGTAAATTACTTACCTCCCTACCTACTTCGATACAATGACGGAAATACGCCAACGAACTTTCACAATGGTTGGTACAATTTTTTTCTTTGAATCACTTGAACGCACATTCGTATACTTTCTTTGTACCTATCTTATATGTGATGCGACCAGTCTCGTGGGCTAGTGGTCAGTGTTCCTGAATACAGTTCATGAAGTCCCGGTTTTGATTCCCAGTAAATCATAGGCATTTTTCCTGTGGTTTCCATGGTCTGGAATTTAGGTCAAGTTTAGGTTAACAACTCTCCTGGCGCTTCTCTATCATTTAACATCCATCATATCATCGGGGTAACGTACCTCCGCCTTCCATGTGCCCCAAGCTAAGAAATGGATTACAAGTCTGCCAATTTTAGGGAAGAGAGCCTCAAATGTCATGAAATACAACTTGATGGTTATAGAGGAAAAAAAAGTGATATATCTCTCATTTGCAACAAAGAACACCAAACATACCAATATATAATTAATATATGGGACATTCCATACGAAATCGACAAAAAAAAATTGTGAAAATTGAACTCATGTATTTAAAAGTTTAGAATGTTTTACACTGAAACTTTATGATATACTGAATATCTGCACCGAATTTCAAGTCTTCGCTTGGCGCAATTATAGAGAATAGAGCTGTCAATTTATCGTATTGTTTTAAATAGTCTCTTTCAGAAAATAAATTTCTTGAAGTATAACTACTCCCTCAACTTGAAGAGACAGTCCCATTATAGATTTACGTTCTTCTGAAGGGCGTAAATGCAATTAATGTGCAATTGATCTTTGCCACCAAAATTTTACAAAGTCAAAAAGTGCCACTTTATTACCTGAACACAAGTTAATTTTTTGTAATTAGTATTAAAGTGGAGTTTTGAAAGGAAACTACCAAAAATAATTATTTTCCCTAAAATCTGCTATGTGTAGACTGCCCGCAATACCTCCTCGCTTGAGTGAAGATCGCTCGCTCGTACACACAATGACGGAGCTACCTGGTAATAGTCCTTTGCGCACTTACAAATATTGTTTATTGTTATTATAATCATTACATTACTTTTATTATCACATTATTACAATTATTACATTATCATCATCATCATTGTGGACTAGTGGTTACTCTGCACGCCTCCGATTCCGAGGTTCGCGGGTCCAAACTCGATAGGAATCAATGAAATTTTAAAGACGTAAAAATTCTGAATGTAGCTTTCTCCAGAAAGAAGGAAATCCGTGAGTCCGGTGTCGTAAATTTGTGCTACGTGGGAGAACCTCGCGCTTGACATAAATTTCTACATAATAAACGTCATTAAATATAACAATCGTTATTGATATCTTCAGTAGGCGGTTAATTTTGTTCTGATTTTGGCTAATGCATAGTTTAATTTAAATGCAACCCCTGAAAGAGGTAGTCCACTCCAGGGAGTAGGCGCCCCTGCCCTTTTGTGAGCTCCAGGTCGCACTCGCCCAGTGGGTAGTACTTAGGCAGGGCCCCGTCCACAGGGTTACGTGGGGAGAACAGAAGTCCCCAAAACCGTAGTGAAGGCAACTTCTCTAGGAGACGAACACTCCGAAATTGCATTTCCCTGCACTCCAGGAAGAGGGGTTTAGCTAGAGGCTGGTAATCTCTACTAGTATAAAATAACTTACTCATATACTTCGGCAGAAGATATGAATGAAAACAAATAACAAAATACAAACTTAAAGGCACCCGAGATGTAGGCAGACCTATAAAGAGATGGGCTGACGTCGGAGCGGGTCAACAGACCTAATCCATGAATGCAGATGATGATGATGATGATGATGACTAAGCACCTACGAATTCAAGCTGGTAGGCCTATTAAAAATATTTTCTATAGAGTAGTTTTGTAATGTGTTGTAATATTTTGTACTTGTACCCTACACCAATGTCTGATGTTGAATATTGCAAGTAATGTTAAGCTATCGATAATAATTTATAACAATGTTCATGCTGTTACAAGTAATATTTAAAAGATATAAATATATTTTATTGGCTTGGTATCACTTACTGATCTTGCATCCCCTACTCATGACATATCTAAGATGATATTAAAATGCACTATAATATTAGCTTATATTATAAGCTACATTATTGTTATAGTGTTTAATTTAATGTCTAAACTTCCCATTATTCTCCTTTTATAACACAAAATGTATACCTCTACGGCTATTCTCTCATTCCAGGAACATTTAAGAAATTGTAAAATTATATATTAACAAATAATATTGTTAAAAACTACTGTATACTAATATAAGCATAATTAAAATTATATTTAACTTCTAACTCACCATTTAGTCTTTGTAGATCTGCAAACTTGTTAGTTAAAAACAGTAAGACATTATTTTAAATTTGACTGCGACACTTAAAATGACGAGATGAACTAAACACACGCTTCAACTGTCTGGTATGTAATCTGAGCTTGAGATTAGCAGATGGAAAAGCAGATGTTTAAGGAAGACTTGCTGATCATTAGTATCGTTTGGTAGGAAGTTGTACGAGCATTAAAACATTCGGTTTTATTTGGAAGTGATATCTTATAACAATACTATTTCGTCAAAGTTTTCAGGGTACAATACAGTACACTGAATAAGAAGTTATTTCAAGACTGAAATTAGTAATTATAACATAATGAAAAATTATACCAGTTTATTCAATTAATGATGTAAGAGTTTTTATTATATAATATTACATTATAACTGAAGTGAAAAATTTGTAACAAAATAAATAATTTCTTTTAAAAAAGGACAGAAGACTACGAGTATTTGAGAATAAAGTTCTTAGGAAATTTTTTGGATCAGAAAGAGATGAACAGACAGTTGAATGGAGAAAACTACATAATAATGAGCTGCATGATATGTGTAGGAAGCCGGATACAATAACAGTTAAGTCTTGTAGCCTGCGATGGGCAGAAAATTTGGCACGTATGGGTGATGAAACAGGTGCTTGGAAACTTCTGGTAGGAAAACCGGAGGGAAAACACCCAGTTGGAAGACTAATAATGAGGTGAGAGAATAACATTATACATGATTTGGGGGAAGTAGATTATAAGAGGATAATTGGAAAATGTTAGCCCGGGATGGGATATATGGAGAGCTTATGTCCGCGCTGCCATGAACCTACAGGTTACACAGTGCCAGTGAGTGAGTTAGTTAGTTATAAATAATTTGTTTAATAATTCACAGTAAACATAAGTAACAGAGCTCTTTACTTCTCGCTTCAGCAATAACATTTGGTAAATTAATATCTACTGCGTAAGAATTAAAATAACGGCACTTTTATACATTTACGGGACTGTTCCATTAAGTGGAACATATAATGATATATTCTATTTAATGGCAGTTGAAAAGTCACTGATAAAGCGGGGTCAGCTCTTTCAATTAACTATGGGCGCGACCTTGGTAGTGAAATGAATCAGCTGCGCCTTGGATCCGCCAGTTTTGTTTAAGAAAATAGAATAAAAAACATTTATATTGTCTCAACTATTCAACTATCGAAAACGGTAATTGCTGGAAATTCATACTTGTTACGTGAGTAGTATCCTGTATTTTTTATCATTTTCATTTTTTGGTATGTACCGCCATAAAATAGAAAATTGACACCGAAAATAGAAATATCCTAATTATAAAAATAACACCCTTAAACTACATGATATCACCTATGTTAATATGTTTGAAACAAATTTTTACTGTTTACTGTTTCATAAATATTAGTTAGTAAACTTTTAGTTTATCATATTTACGATAATTTTAGATCATCATAACTACGAACCTATAACTGATAAAAATTAAATTTCGATATTAGTACGTTTATAAATGTATTCACTATATTTAGGGATACATAAAGTTAAAAAAATAAATTGGAAGATTTTTTGCTGTCCGATTTGATATGAATTATCCCATATAGAATCTCGTGGTGTTGGTATATATATATATATATTAGTTATATATTATCATTATAATCCCAAAAAAACACAAATAAGTAAAAACAGTCCATATATTCCAACAACAAAGCTATCAATGTCAAGAATTGAAAAAGGGGGCTTTGTTACTTAAACGCGTTGATGAATTCTATTTTTTTTTTTTGGTGTTTGGGATAGTAATGATAATGTATATATCAACTATGACATATAAACTGCGAATGGATGATATAAATTAATATAACATTAAAATTATATATATCTGTTTATATTTTAGGCCTATATACTTCTAAATCGTTCAACCGATCTTCGTGAAAATTTGTATATGCAAGTTTTCAGATCCGGCGAGTGATTAGCCGTTACCTATTATGTTGTAAAATTGTACGACCCTAAAATTTAAAAAATCGCTCTAGCGGTCACATTTTTCGATTTTTCACAACGAAACTCGGTATATCCTATTAAAAGAACTATGGTATATATTTCCAAAAATTAGTGAAATCCTACAATTAAAAGTGGTGGTTTACTTGAAATCCGAAATTAAAAACTGCCTAAATGACTGGACTAATTTAGATGAAATGTTTTGTGTGTGTCTGATCGGGTCCCTGGATGGTTGAGAATCACAAATGGACCCTACAAATTCCTTAGGTGTAGGAGTCCACAAGAAATTAAAATTTATAAATCGCTCTAGCGGTCACAATTTTAGATATTTCAGACCGAAACTCAGTACATCCTATTCAAATAATTCGAAGTCGGTATTATCACAAAATGAGCGAAATCAATTAGAAGTGGAGGTTTACTTGAAATCCTAAATTAAAAAGTGCCTAAATGACTGGCCCGATTTTGATATTTTTGTGTGTTTTTGAGTTGGTCCCTGAATGGGTTTAATGCATGGTTGCTGGTTTAATTAGGTGTCCAGGTTAAGGTACATGGGTATTTGTTGCACCTGACTAGTTAGGTTCAGGTTTTCGGAGAACAAGGATTTATCTCGGGCATCCGTGATGAATATTCACTGGGAAAAACAGTAGACCCCTGTGCTCATTTAAACTGGATGACCCACTTTTATTGGCACTAACTTGTATTTGACGACGACTTGACAGTTGGTGGCCGGAAGCGTATATTTATTAATCTCTTCACATGTTTATATAATTATTCTAACTCCAACGTTTGGGTAAAATAAATGCACTATCAATTATTTACAGCAACTTGACTTTAAAGGATCGAAACTAATAATATTTATAACACTAAAAAAGTGCGCTCTGACTGAAAGCGCTGATATGCGCTTGCGGCTGGCTTAAACAAAGCGATGTGCCTCCTTGACTGGCACAAGCGCTGGTAACTTTGACTTATGCAAAGCGATGTGCCTCCTTGACTGGCACAAGCGCTGGTAACTTTGACTTATGCAAAGCGATGTGCCTCCTTGACTGGCACAAGCGCTGGTAACTTTGACTTATGCAAAGCGATGTGCCTCCTTGACTGGCACAAGCGCTGGTAACTTTGACTTATGCAAAGCGATGTGCCTCCTTGACTGGCACAAGCGCTGGTAACTTTGACTTATGCAAAGCGATGTACCTCCTTGACTGGCACAAGCGCTGGTAACTTTGACTTACGCAAAGCGATGTACTTCCTTCACTGGCACAAGCGCTGGTAACTTTGACTTATGCAAAGCGATGTACCTCCTTGACTGGCACAAGCGCTGGTAACTTTGACTTATGCAAAGCGATGTACCTCCTTGACTGGCACAAGCGCTGGTAACTTTGACTTATGCAAAGCGATGTACCTCCTTGACTGCCACAAGCGCTGGTAACTTTGACTTATGCAAAGCGATGTACCTCCTTGACTGCCACAAGCGCTGGTAACTTTGACTTATGCAAAGCGATGTACCTCCTTGACTGGCACAAGCGCTGGTAACTTTGACTTATGCAAAGCGATGTACCTCCTTGACTGGCACAAGCGCTGGTAACTTTGACTTATGCAAAGCGATGTACCTCCTTGACTGGCACAAGCGCTGGTAACTTTGACTTACGCAAAGCGATGTACTTCCTTGACTGGCACAAGCGCTGGTAACTTTGACTTATGCAAAGCGATGTGCCTCCTTGACTGGCACAAGCGCTGGTAACTTTGACTTATGCAAAGCGATGTACCTCCTTGACTGCCACAAGCGCTGGTAACTTTGACTTATGCAAACCGATGTACCTCCTTGACTGGCACAAGCGCTGGTAACTTTGACTTATGCAAAGCGATGTACCTCCTTGACTGGCACAAGCGCTGGTAACTTTGACTTGTGCAAAGCGATGTACCTGCTTGACTGGCACAAGCGCTGGTAACTTTGACTTATGCAAAGCGATGTGCCACCTTGACTGGCACAAGCGCTGGTAACTTTGACTTACGCAAAGCGATGTACTTCCTTGACTGCCACAAGCGCTGATAACTTTGACTTACGCAAAGCGATGTACCTCTTTGACTGGCACAAGCGCTGGTAACTTTGAATTATGCAAAGCGATGTACCTCCTTGACTGGCACAAGCGCTGGTAACTTTGACTTATGCAAAGCGATGTACCTCCTTGACTGCCACAAGCGCTGGTAACTTTGACTTATGCAAAGCGATGTGCCTCCTTGACTGCCACAAGCGCTGGTAACTTTGACTTATGCAAAGCGATGTACCTCCTTGACTGCCACAAGCGCTGGTAACTTTGACTTATGCAAAGCGATGTGCCTCCTTGACTGCCACAAGCGCTGGTAACTTTGACTTATGCAAAGCGATGTACCTTCTTGACTGCCACAAGCGCTGGTAACTTTGACTTATGCAAAGCGATGTGCCTCCTTGACTGCCACAAGCGCTGGTAACTTTGACTTATGCAAAGCGATGTGCCTCCTTGACTGCCACAAGCGCTGGTAACTTTGACTTATGCAAAGCGATGTACCTTCTTGACTGCCACAAGCGCTGGTAACTTTGACTTATGCAAAGCGATGTGCCTCCTTGACTGGCACAAGCGCTGGTAACTTTGATTTATGCAAAGCGATGTGCCTCCTTGACTGGCACAAGCGCTGGTAACTTTGATTTATGCAAAGCGATGTGCCTCCTTGACTGGCACAAGGGCTGGTAACTTTGACTTATGCAAAGCGATGTACCTCCTTGACTGGCACAAGCGCTGGTAACTTTGACTTATGCAAAGCGATGTACTTCCTTGACTGGCACAAGCGCTGGTAACTTTGACTTATGCAAAGCGATGTGCCTCCTTGACTGGCACAAGCGCTGGTAACTTTAATTTTTGCTAAGGATGAATATTTATTTTCTCTGAGTGGGCCGGCTTCCGTCCCTTCCTCCAAAGTCTTAGCGTCTCACAAAATTCACAAGTTACAACAATTTTGATTCGTAAATCATATATTGAGGGCGTTGTCGGGGGTGGTAAACTTAAGCGTTTGTAGTCATATCCCCTCATTTAAATTATTTGCGTCCTGATATCAAATTTGCAGGGTTGTCCAACTGTGAGTTATTTTCATTAGGGCGGATTTTGTTTGTTGGCATCTACAACCTGCCGCGAAAGAAGACACCTGCGGAGTGCGCACATGTTCTAATTAAATTGGCTTTCGGGGGCTCTTTTCCATAGCTTACCTAGGAAAACCCGGTTGCTTGTTCGCTGTTGTCCAGCCTATTGTATGGAGATTTGGATTTAACATTGTTAATACAAGTTAATATTAGCAGAGTCTTGTAATTCCCTTCTACAAAGGAAATTGCAAACTTTTTTCTCCATTGTATAAGGGCTACCGTTCCATTGTATGTTGTTTACTATTGTGGTTCACCACAATAGCAATGGTTCAGGTCTATGACCGAGCGCTAATCATTTGGTGCTAGTGTTTTATTTATTGCATATGAAATTGTTTTATGGTAGGTTATATCATTTTGATTATGTTACCAATGAATTCCTAGTTTAATTCCATTTTATTTGAATGTAAATATGCCCTATTTCTCATAATAATTATAACTTCATGAATTACTCGCCCTTAATAAAAGTGCTTATGTTTCTGAAATAAGAGGACTCGGTGCAGTTTAGGTTAACAAGTGGACCCGGTAGATAGCGCTACGATGTGATTATATAACCTTTTTATGTCAAATGTGTAGTCATCTGTATTATCGACGTATCCTGCGTGACTAAAATGTAACATCATAATATAAGGTTCTTGAGCCACAGCGGATAATGGTGAGGAGTTTTCCTGCGAACGTATTTATTAGTGACTTTTAAGATAAAAAAGTAACTTACATTTTTATGGTCCGGCCATGACACGAGAAATGGCCGTTCCGACGTGACAATGCCTGCCGGGTCCGCTAGTATATCATTATATTATGATGTTACATTTCATTCACGCAGGATATGCTTTGTAGAGTGGAAAAAGTAGACTACGTGTATAAAAAAAATTGGGAGTTGAGGACAATTGACCAGTCTGCATCCCCATTTTTGGTTCTTTCAAAGTTCTGGTCAAAAATAATTTTGAATATGATCTGAAAATAAATAATATTGCTCTTTCGACCTAAGTCTAAACCACGACCCCCAATGTTTTATTGTTTCAATAATAACTTAAATGAAAATTCACAGAAAATGTTATGGAACCATTGCCATGATTCAGACATTTGATTTTGTAACATACATTCATAGATTCTCTGTCTTTATGGTTGCTATGGAAACGATAAAAAATCAGAAAACCGCGGTCGTTGTTCACACTTCGGTTAAGAAATCCACCCAAAGACAAATTGGATTAATGATGCTCTCGACTGTCAATAACGCTGTTGCCCACCTTACATCATAAATAACACTAAAGCGGTTTGATATTTCGTTTAGTTGGTAATTGTCAATCAAGTGTAAAACCTAGTAAATGAATGTGCACTGTATAATATCATGTTGTTATGTTCCTTACAACTCTAGTCCGAAGATCGTAAGTTCAAACCTGACAGTGGTCGATGGATTTTTAATATAAAAAATCCAAGGGGAATGTCCTCCGGGAAGACTTTAAGCAATGGGATCCGAGTGTGAAGATTTTCAGGATTGTAAAAGAATTTGATGTATAATGACATGATTGTCTACATAAATTGACGAATAATAATTTATATTCCTTTACACACACACGCGCACACGCACACGCGTACGCACACGCACACACACGCACACACGCTCGCACACACGCACGCACACACGCACGCACACGCACACACGCGCGCACACACGTACACACGCTTACGCGCACGCGCACAACCACGCACACACGCGCACGCGCACGCACACTCACACGCGCACGCACACTCACACGCACACACACACGCACACACACGCACACACGCGCGCACGCGCACGCTCGCACAGACACATGGACACACACAACACACAACACACACACAACACGCACACACACAACATGCACACTCACACAACACGCACACACGCGCATACGCACGCACACACACATGGACACACACAACACGCACGCGCACGCAACACACATACACACGCACACACACACACAACACGCACACACACACGCGCACACACACACACACGCACACACAACACGCACACACACACGACACGCACACACACCACACGCACGCACACGACGTACACGTACACACATGGACACACACACATGGACACACACTCACACATAACACGCACACACACATACAAACGCACACACGCACACACAACACGCACACACACACGCACACACACACAAACAACACGCACACACACAACACGCACACACACGCACGCACACACACACACCACACGCACGCACACGCACACACATGGACACACACACATGGACACACACACATGGACACACAGACACATGGACAAACACATACATGGACACACACATGGACACACACACACAACACGCACACACACACACATACACACGCGCACACGCACACACAACACACACGCACACACAACACACACACGCACACACAACACGCGCACGCACACACAACACGCGCACACACACACACACACACAACACGCACACACACAACACGCACACGCACACGCACACGCACACACACAACACGCAACACGCACACACACACAACACGCACACACACACAACACGCACACACACACAACACGCACACACACACACACGCACACACACAACACGCACACACACACAACACGCACACACACACAACACGCAAACACACACAACACGCACACACACGCAACACGCACCACACAACACGCACACACACAACACGCACACACACACAACACGCACACACACACAACACGCACACACACAACACGCACACACACAACACGCGCACACACACAACACGCACACACACAACACGCGCACACACACACAACACGCGCACACACACACAACACGCGCACACACACACAACACGCGCACACACACACAACACGCGCACACACACACAACACGCGCACACACACAACACGCGCACACACACAACACGCGCACACACACAACACGCGCACACACACAACACGCGCACACACACAACACGCGCACACACATACAACACGCACACACAACACGCACAAACAACACGCACACACACACGCACGCACACACCACACGCACGCACAAGCACGTACACGCACACACATGGACACACACACAACACGCACACACACACACATACACACACATACACACGCACACACACACGCACACACACATACACACGCACATACACACGCACACACATACACACGCACACACACACCACACGCACACACACGCACACATACACACGCACACATACACACGCACACACACACGTACACACACACATACACACGCACACACCACACGCACGCACAAGCACGTACACGCACACACATGGACACACACACAACACGCACACACGCACACACACACAACACGCACACACACACAACACGCACACACGCACACACACGCACACACACACAACACGCACACACACAACACGCACACACACACGCGCACACACACAACACGCACACACACGCACACACACGCACACACACGCACACACACACACACACACGCACACACACGCACACACACAACACGCACACACACAACACGCACACACACAACACGCACACACACAACACGCACACACACACATACACACATACACACACATACACACGCACACACACACTCAAACACAAATATAGAAAGTGCCATGTATTATTTATACACATTTCCATGTCACCATCAGCTTACTTTTCACCTTTCTCACTTCACTTATGTCGATGGCTCTAAACGTGAACTTGATATATGGGAGTATCACCATTATTCTCGGCGACCCCGAAATACGGGTGTGAAGTAATATAAGTGGGTTTCCATTATATATAAATCCCTGGGGAACTAGTTTGTGTATTTCTTATGGTTTAGGCAGCGTAAGCCATTTAGCGTCCAAAGAGCTACTTTTTTTTGTCACGTTTTCCACTACAAAGGGCGATTTTTAAGGGTGTGTGAGTTGAGTATCACAACTCTCTCGTAGCCTATGTTCATCCCGGGAATCTCCTGAACATTTTGCAAAAAAAAACCCATCACAATCGGATCAACGGTACGGCCGCGCATAAGGTACGAACAAACAAATATACAAACGAACAAACATTAATTTTTAGATATAAGATTACAATAATAATTATAATAAAATCATACAAAAATTAAATACATACTTCCCTATTTTTACTCTTTAGTACTAATAAACTAATGGGACTTTAATATTACATAAACTTGTGAAAGAAAGTACAACATTGGGAATTGAATATAAATTTTACAGAAAACACAATATATGTGTTTGAGAAAGAATGTGGATGACCTCATACTTGAAACAGGGATGATAAAAAAGTGGCATTTTTAAATAATTTGGATCAGTAATTACATGTTTAGGTGCATGTGAAAGAGACGTACACACTAAAGTTGATATTGTTGAAAATGAAATGAATAAGACATTACATGGAAAAATTTGGAAGAAAAATATTACAAAGGAAATTAAGGTGAGAATTTATAAGAGCATAATATAGAGTAATTTGTCATATGGAAGTGAAACTTGGTCTTTGACGGAATTATAAGAATAAAATTAGAAGAGTTGAATTTGATTATCTTTGTGGAAGGCTTTAAAAACAAGACAGGATATAATAAAACAATAATTCCTTTGAAAATAAATTAATCTCAGTACATCTGTTGTTAAGAGGATCGAAAATCAAATTTAAATTTTATGGCCATGTACAGAGAATGGGAAATGATGAATAACCAAAAAATATGTATTAATGGTGACCCCTTGGAGGAAGTACACGTGGCAGACCAAGACGGAAATGGAAAACTTATGTGAGAACGATAATGGATGTTAGGAATTTGGAATAAGGAGATTGGAATGAGGGATATGAGTGGAAACTGAAGACGGCAAACCTATAAGTGGGGGAAAGCCGAAGAAGAAGAAGTAACCTGGTGGTTTCCAATAAAATCATACAAAATTTGAACACATTATGAATTTAAAATATAGACTGAACAAAGTACAATGGTCTAAAGTTAGTATTGGACTTGTTTACACTATGAGAATCCTATAAATTTCGAATAAGTGTTGGAAGAAGAAGAAGCACTTACCTATTAAACGTTGTCCATTCATACCGTCCATTTATACCCCGAGAGAAGCCGCGTGGCCCACGACAACACTCGGGTTGATCTAGCATTTGTATTTAATGTCCCCCATGATCGTGGGTTTACTCCGCTTGCACTCCCACGAACACGGATCAATTACCCGACGAATCAGGCGCCTGACTACTTGTATGCCCCGCCCCCACGTATGGAGTATGAAGTACAATCGTTTATTCTTTTATTCATGAATTCATCCGCAGATTCACTTAATAAACTGAAAAAAAAGAAAGGCAAGCACCTAAGCACAACACTCAGAGGTCCAGAAAACATAAACTAATATAACAAGCACTATCTTGA
Organism: Diploptera punctata; assembly: GCA_030220185.1. Lineage (NCBI taxonomy): Eukaryota > Metazoa > Arthropoda > Insecta > Blattodea > Blaberidae > Diploptera > Diploptera punctata. The sequence goes on from JASPKZ010010502.1 coordinate 48,865, forward strand.
TCCACAAGACTCTATTGGACAAAATCAGGAACTTTTGTGAGCCAAGAATTGGCACATACGTACCTTAAACACAACTTCATCCAATATTACGCCAAAAAATATATGCTTATGTGGAGTGATGATTTTTTAATTTACATCTCTATATTATATTTCCAAAAAAACTCTCATTTTTAAGTATCACAGTGTGAAGGTGTTGTACTACTCTCCTAAAGGTAAATGATTCCAAGTGACAGAAATGTAGCGTAAATTGGTAGATGCACACAGAATTAGTTCCCATGTAATATATTTTTATTTGTTCAAGAAATTTTCAATTGAATATGGATACAACCTGCATGTGATTTTGTTTGACGTTGTGTTTCGTTGAGCAATGGTTCTGCATGTAAATAAATATATGTATATTAAAGTATTTTATATTTAAATTGATATAAATGACCTGTTTTCACCATAAAGTTCAAACAATCTATTATCTATTACGTAATGAAATCACCCATTTTGTAGCATCCATCCAGGCTGCAACATTGTTACCACACAGTTATATAATTTATTTTACACACTCACAATGCTGGGATTATTTGAATGATTTCCGCGTACTATTGTTTTCAATTTCGCATTGTTTATCTTCATTGCGTCAAATTGATTTTCAAATGTAGTTTCCTAGAAAGTTAAACGTTTATAACAGATTAGTACATTTTCTCAGTTATTTTGGTAGTTGTATAGTTTCTTCTTCCTATATATGCAAAATATCAACATAAAATTATAGATACATTTTATGAATTGTCGGAAATCACATAACTTGCAACAGTAGCACAGAGAAATAAATTATGCATAGGATCCACTCTGGGAACGGTTGAATAGGTTATAATACACACGACGGAGACTCAGAAATGTTAAATTAATATTGTATACAATGACGATTCTATAATAAAAGGATTCAAAGTAGATTTCTTAGTTTAAGACATGAGAAAATATTGATATTTGACAATAAAGTGCATAGGAAGATCTGTACAGAGACAAGTAGACAGGTGAATGGAGGAGACTACATGTCGACCCACATCAGTATATGAAATTTAAGATTTGTTTATGGTTTTCCATAAAGATCATCATAATAGTGTTCGTGGTGCATCTGCCTGTCCGACTGTCTTTGTTGTCAAAAAAAGAAATTCTAGGATCTATTTTCAAATACTCGTAATCTTTTCTCTCCTCTTAAAGTTAAAGTCATTGTTTCGTATCCATATGACATAACACAATTACATATTTTCCGTTTCTTTTACACGAATCCATGTAACCCATAGAAGCACGCATTTCCAGAATTGAGCCTGTGCTTAATTTCTTTCTGCACTTTATTCTTTCTTGTAATTTTTCCCGAGGTATTTGAGTTCAGCCATTTCTTCTGAATTTCCCTCATATGTCACTAACTTGCCTGTCCCATTATATAATATATTTCGAAGTGTGGTCATATATTTAGTTTTATTGATGTTTACTTCCAGTCCCAATTTATTAGTGTTAGTGAATGGAATGTGCTATCGCCTAATAATACTGCATCATCAGCATAAACTAACAGCTTATTAATGCCTTTGAGCAGTGCACCTTCTTTATCCTATAAAGATTTGTTGGCGTGCTCTAGTAGAAAATCAAATATTGAATTTAAAAGTATCTCAAAACTGTTTGCCTATCCGCACCTACTCTTTATAAATTTAGACATGTTCGAATTGTGTACTTGATAATGTTGACAATTTCTAAAGGGATATAGATTATGTCTGACTTGAAGAGAAGAAACCTGGGAAATGTATAGCTTAATATCTTGTAATATGTTTCTAATGAAAACAGACAGATGTGTAGGAGCATAAACTGTAGACACAAACAATAAATCCAACTTCACAATCACATGAACATGTGTTACCATGGTAACCGGATTATTGCAGTTATTTGTAAAACTAAATAATAGGTGGTTACCTGTTAAAAATAAAGTTAAAAGTAGCAATAGAATTAATGTGGGCAATGTACGAAATACATAATTTTATGAAAATATTTGAAAAATCATTGCATGAACGTTGATAGGTCACGTGGCCTTGTAGTCAGTGTTCCAGAGAATGAAACTCTGTCGATCAGGGCCTGCGTTTGAATATGAACTCATATATCTAGAAAAAAAAGTATTGAGTGTGGATTACATTCATCGGTATGAAAACAACTGGCATGAATATGTGGACCAGTGTACCCAGTAACAGTATTCCTAAGACAATTTTCTAATGTACTGATCTAGTGGTAAGATCTTTGGGTTTTCTACTTAGAGATTGTAGGGAAAAATGTAGATCGTAACAATACTTTCAGAACTGCGACACGAAAACAAGAAGAAGATAAAGGTGATTATATTAAGAAAAAGTTCAAGAAAGGAAAAAAAAAAACTAAAGAATATCCGAGGTAATTGAGCATTCCACCGGCACGAGATGTGAGCTGGTTGTCAGCCCTACATGACCGATTTATTTTCCTTAGAACATTTTGATGAATTAAAATACCTTCGGACGATAATAACAAACAGAAATAATTTATACTATGGAAGTACATACTACACACCATGCATGATGGAGACTGTTGTCATCCCGAATTTTCTTAAAACATATTTTATTAATAAGGTTTAAACCGGCGGTTCTTCTAGTTATATTAAATGGGGTGCGCAACAGGTCTCTCATTTTAAGATAGAAGGAACAATTTATTGTGTTTATTTGAGAATAAAGTGCTTAGGAAGATGTTTGCAACAAACAGAGATTTACATACAGGTGAATATGTACGGTCTACGTAACAGTGAATTTCATGGTATTGTTAGCAAACCAGATGTAATAACAATAGTTAAGTATTGTAGACTCTGACAGGCAGGACATGTGGCAGGTTTTAAAAATGAAAGAGAAGCACTGGAACGTATTGTAGGAAAAACGAAGGCAGCCAGTAGACAGGCCAAGAATGGGGCGATAGAATATCATTAGACATTGAGAGTACAACACCTATAGGAAGACTTATAACAGGACACCTTAAAGTAACATACGGCAAGAAGACATTCCAAAGTGTAACACATCACCACGTCATATGTTCCAATGCATCAACACCTCTTCTGGCGCATCATTACCTATTATATATCATATGGGCAGCATAATCTACTTTCCACACGCCTCTACCTCAGAAGCGTGTTACATTAACGCCGTGACAGGATAGAATACCAGAATGTCGAAAATTACATTGTGATGGCATTGAAGAAAAAAGCGCGAGAGTGTGTTTTCTCGTACTTACAGCATTGGCGTCCATGGTTGAAAATTCCAACGTCCTACTTTTCGGTGTTGCCAACCTAAATAACTATACTGTAATAGAAACATATTACAAAAACGCGCGTGGGAAGTAAAACCACTCCCTTTATGTATTCTATTTACAATGTATATAGAAAAATATTTCCAAAAATTAGTGTAAATATACATTATACGAAACAAATCACTGCATTTTAAATGAACTTACCTCTGTTTGCAAAAATAAAACAATAATTACGTATTTGTCACCATTATATGACTAACTGGTATCACGGCCTGCTGTAGTTTCAACTAATAAACATTGCCACACTGTTAACATTAGTCAGTTATTTATAGTGAACGCAAACATATCCAACAAATATATTATTTTGCTATTATTTATTATTTTAGAAACACCATCGCGTAAAGAATAATGTGCAACGCACAAACTGATGTGTTTTACAGAATCTCAGAAATTAAATACCTCGCTATCGCTGGGTTTTAAACATTGTCTCGCTTCTGTAAAATCTACTTCCCAACCTCGCACCGTAATATACTATGTTTTATCCTCTGAAAACAACTAAATTGCCTCGTATTTTAGAGAATTTTTCACGCAAAAAAAACTTCTTCTTCTTCTTCTTCTACTACAAGGTTTAGGCTATGCAGCCTGTTCCGGCGAAGTTAAAAGTGGAGTCCATCTTCTACGTGGTCGGCCAACATCTCTTGTTCCTCTGGGATTATACAGGAAGGTTCTTTTTGGTATTCTTTCGTTGTTCATTCTCATTAAGTGTTCTGTCCATTTCTTATTATTTTCGCTGATTTTATCTTCAATTTTATATATATTTAATTCTTCTCGTATAGTTTCATTCCTTATTCTATCCGCTCTTGTGCATCCTTTCACATTACGTAAAAACAGCATTTCCGCAGTCTGTATCCTGCTTTTATCCCTTGATTTCATTATCCAATTTTCACTTCCATACAACAACAAAGGAACAGCCATTGTTTTATATAATTTAAGTTTCGTATCTTTCCTTGTTTTCCGACCTAAGGTTCTTTTTATGGTTCCACAAATAGCCTGAAATTTATTTACTTTATTTTCTATATCTTTATTTTCTCTATAAGTTATATCACATCCTAAATATTGGAAATGTGATACTTGTTCTATTATTTTGTTATCCAGTACAATTTTTGATCTAATTCCATATTTACCAATAAATGCCATTACTTTTGACTTATTTATTGATATTTTACAATTATATCTATTGGCTATTAATTTAAATTTATATGCTAACATTTGGAGCTCATTTTCAGATTCTGCTAAAAGTACAACATCGTCAGCGAATAATAAAGCATTTATTTTATCTTTATTATCAATTAATATTCCTTCATTAGTTAAAACCTTCTTCCATTCTTTTAGGATATCGTCCATATAAATATTAAATAATATAGGTGAGAGTGAACACCCTTGTCGTACTCCTTGGTTTATTTGAAAAAATGTCTTATTTTTAGTCAACTGAGGGTCAATACAAATATTTGTTCCATAGTACAAGCTCTTAACAGTTTCTATAATCTGAATAGGGAGGCCTTTTTCTTTTAGGATATTCCACAATATTTCCCTGTTTACTCGATCAAATGCTTTATCTAAGTCTATAAATAACAAATGTGTTTCTAGGTTTTTTTCTTGTCTTTTGTTTATTATCTGATTCAGGGCAAATACTCCATCGGTACAAGATCTTCCTTTTCGGAACCCGTTTTGTTCTTCTGCTAGTGTTACTTCAGTAATTCGTTGTATTCGTTTTGCTATTATTCTAGCATAGATTTTATATCCACTATTTAGGAGGGTAATGCCTCTGTAATTAGATGGTTGGTTTCTTTCTCCTTTCTTGTAAATTGGTTTTACTATACCTTGCCTCCATGTTGCTGGTATATTATGATTCTCCCAACACATATTAAGAAAATTCAAGAATCTTAATTTAAAGAATATATCTGCATATTTAATTAGTTCTGAATTGATGTCATCTGGTCCGCTAGCTTTTCTATTATTTGTTAATTTGAGCGATTCTTCCAGTTCTTCCATTTGTATTTTATCTACTTTCAAATTCTCACATTTTGGTTCTTCTTCGTTTTCATTCTCGTTGTACCACAGGTCTCTGAAATATTCTATCCAATGTTCTTCTGATATTGATGTAGGTATATATGCAGCTTCTTTTTCTGATTTATTTAAATATTTAATTGTTCTATAAGCAGTCCATTGTCGTCCATGTAGATCATGTTCTAGATTAGATACATATCGTTCCCAACTGTCTTGGTGGGATTTCCTAACAATTTTCTTTGCTTCCTTTCTTTTGTTATAATATATTTCTTTTGTTTCTTCAGTTTTCTTTTGTAAATATTGTAAATATGCTTTCTTCTTTTCCTCTATAACTGTTTTAATTTCGTCATTCCATATTCTTAATCCTCTCTTCTTACAATTTTTCCTTCTTAATCCTAGAACTTCATATGCTGCTTTCTTTAGAGCCCAATCGATGTTGCTCCATTCTTCTTCTATATTATTATTTATTTCTCGCTGTAATATATATTGAGATAATCTATTTGCATACAACTTTCTTGTACTTTCTTCTTGTAATAAATTCACTTTATATGTTTCTTCATTGTAATTTTTTCTTGTTGTTGGTTTCCTCCATCTTTCTAATAATTTTATATTACATGTCAAGAGAAAATGATCTGTTCCTACATCGAAACCTCTATATACTCTTACATCTGTGACCCAGGGTATCAATTTTCTGTTTACCAAGAAATAATCAATAATTGATCTTAATCCTCTAGCCGACCAGGTGTACTTATGTATTTCTTTCTTTCTAAAATAGGTATTAGTAATTCTGTATCCATTAAATATTGCAAATTGTCGAAGTTCTTTTCCACTATCATTTTCTATTGTTTCTCCTTGTGTGCCAATTATATCAGGTATAGGATGGCACCCTATTCTTCCATTAAAATCACCTCCAATAACTATATAATCATTTTTATTTATTTTATTCACTACTTTTTGAAGTTCTTTATAAAATTTTTCAATTTTTTCTTTTTTCCCTTGTTCTGGTGCATATATACATATTATTGTCATATATCCTCTTTGTATTTTAAACCTGACAATAATTATTCTTTCTGATATAAAAGTATAGCTATGTATTTTCTTCCTCCAAATGGGGTCTATCATTATAGCTACTCCAGCTGATGCACGTTGTTGTCTTTCTACACCATGATATACAAGGAGGTGATCTTCTATATCCTGTGTCCCTTTCAACTTTTTCTTTGTTTCTGTTAAGAGCATTATATTTGCCTTTTTCTTTTTCATTTCATATAAAACTTCTGTCTGTTTATTATTTAACCCTCTTATATTCCATGTTGCCAATAGTAAATTATTCTTTATCATTGTCCTTTTCTTGCCTGGTCCATCATCAGTGTTTCCGTCCGGCTTTCTCCTTCGCTTTTTAGTAATAGAAGATTCATCTGGCCGCCTTACAAGGGCTGCGCAGATATAGTTGGGTGGTGGGATTGCCACCTTACAGCCTCCCAACTTGCTTCAGCTTTGTTTTTAGGGTGCTTTCCCTTAGGTAGATTGCCTTCTCTTCGGCTCTGAGCTCTACCTGCCCATTATAGCCGTCCAATCTGGAACAGACGCTATGCTGATTTTGGTTCACCCCGGGTATTTCATTTCCCCGGTACCACCTATATTTAGGAGGCATTCCCCTATCCACCACCTGGGGAGGCGCCCGATGGGGGATCAGCAACCCCTCACGGGTTAAACCAACTTAATGAGTATTTTATCTTTAGAATTTGCTGCATTAGCCTTTTGTCTCATCTATTAACCCAATCAATTTGAGGAAGGGTACCCACGGGCTCGGACGAGAAATATAACATTATTAATTAAATAAAAATAAAACGTAGTTTTATTTGATTTTCATATTTATTATATAATTCAGTGACAGCTGTTTCGGTACACTGTACCTTCTTCAGACATGTTAACAAATTATGAATTGTGTTCCAACTGATCTAAGCAGCAATACAACAATATTTATTTAAATTGCGTAGATCAGTTGGAACACAATTCATAATTTAACATGTCTGAAGAAGGTACAGTGTCACTGAATTATATAATAAATTTGAAAATCAAATAAAACTACGTTTTATTTTTATATAATTAATAAATATGGATTTTCATCAAGTAAACACCAACTCAATTGATTACTTTATTAGTTGCTAATTTTTTCAATTTAATTAATTTACACATTTTCCATTGAAAGTGATATTATTTTTGCTACATGTCCGACATTTTGTACGATTCATAGTCTAAAATTGGATTAGATTCGTGTTTAGAAAACTAGAATGAAGATCACACACATTATTTAACAGACACCACAACTGCTGTGTTTGTAGAACAATAGACCAGGAAATCCTTTAGTTTACTACATTGTTCAAAGTAACCTGTCGGTGCAAATAATTACCAGATTTCTTCCTTTATTTTTTATCCTTAATGGGACGGTCTGCTGAAATATGGGTTAATTTGATGAACAATTAAAAAATATGTATTTTGGTTCACCAAGAGTGAGGTGGGAGAATAACATTCACTATGATTTGAGGGAAGTAAATTATACAGAGAATGATTGGAAAACATTAGATCAGGATAGAGATGTATGGAGAGCTTATGTCCGCGCGTCCATGAAACTAGGGGTTCGATAGTGCCAGTGAGTTAGATACTTTGTTATATTTTAAGAACTCCTAGTATTGTACTTTCATGAAATGTGCCTATATTTGATATCCATCCATAGTAATTCTGCCCGAAGGCACGCCCTTCACTGCAATCATAGCATTTTCATGCTATGCTTGTAGCTTTACTAGGGAATTGTGTAGGTGTGGTAGCTTCCCGTTGCTTTCCACACCTGTGAAGGATGATGAAGATGATGATGATAATGATAAGGGTGTTGATGATGATGATGGCCATATGATTTTTGGGGACCGTTTTGGGCCTTAACGTTTCCTGACATTTGTCTTACAGGTGAGGAAAAACCCCGATAAAAACCTCACCCAGAAAAACTGCCCCGACCGGGGATCGACACCGGGGCCCGCTGCGTGACAAGGGAGCACGCTACCTCGAGAACACAGAGGTGGACATATTTGATATATATCAAGTTTAAATGACACTGTCCGCCATAATTTAAATAGCGTGATTTGTGGGTGTGACCACCATGTAAAAAACATTTGCAGCGTTTGACGCAGAAAATACTTCAATGAGTCGTTGGTCATGTGACAATCATCGATATAATATTACTTCCAAATGATGTAAGTTGTCTACATAAAGCAATATTCCGTCTGTAAAAAGTATTCATTTTGTAATACTTTTTATTTATATGATTAAAAAGTCCGCTCTAGCGCTTCGGCATAATGGCTATGATATAACAAACAGAAACTCAGTATAATGCTATTAAAATACACCGAGGTAGGATATTAATCCCCCACCCAGCTTAATCAGACCATTTTAAGTGGGTTTTACGTGAAATCCGAAAATAACAATTTACTCTGGCAAACCGCCATGTTTGATTCGTCGAAACATATAACATTGTGTATACACATTTTCAGATACGGCGAGTGTTTAGCATCTATTAAGTTCTAAAAACGTTAGGAGTAGGAGTTCACCTGAAACGAAAATTTAAAAAATATTGTTTAATTTATTTAGGCTTAGCAGCGCACTCGGGCCACTAACTAACTAACTCATTGGCTCTCTCGAATCCGTAGGTTCACATCGGCGCGGACATAACCTCTCCATACATCCGTATCCTGAGCTAATGTTTTCAATCATTCCTTGTATAATCTACTTCCCTCAAATTAAATTTGAAGAGATATCGTATTAGTATAAGAGAAAAATGTGTGTTTAAATCGTGATGCCTAATAGCCTAAATCGTTAAAGTACTGGTGTATAGAACTAGAGATATTGGTTTCATGTCCCGATTTAGGCATATATTTTTCCCTTCAAATTTAATTTGTCATTGAGTGAGAAGTGATAAATTTAATATTAAATATTTGGTCCAAAATGTTTCTTAACAACTTTATTCTCAAATACTCGTAATCTCCTTTCCTCCCTTAAAGTAAGAGTCCATGTTTCGCCTCCATATAATATAACTGGTAGAATAATAGTTTTATATATTTTCTAGTTTTAGAGGCACTCCATCCACTAGCTAGTTGTATTGTATCATTGATAGGAAGCGATGTAAATAAATCTTTAAGAAGACCTAAGTATTCAACTAAATGAAGCTCCGGTGTCTAATAAGACATATATTTATTACTGTATTCTAACAGGAATTATTTTTTCTTTCTATGAAATGAATGTATTCAAACTTACCTAACTTCCAGATAAAATACCTGAGCACTCCTTATATCGCTATCCTGCTAATATTTTCCAATCGCTCACAACACTACAGAAACAGAATTATAATTTTTCCACCGGAAATTTTTAACCATTCAATCGTTGGTATGTTACAAACAATCCACTCGGAGAAGGCAAAGCTACATCGATCAAAACCCTGAAACTCAATTCAAGTGTAACATTTGGATTTTTGCTTTATTCGACATGATAAGCATCGTGCCACATGTCCTGCTCATCGGAGTCTATGAGATCTAATTTTTCTTATTATGTCTTGCATTCCATCGGTAGCGGTGAACTAGTAGTTATGATCCCGAGAGTCGCACTTCAAACCCGGCCGGAGTCGATGAGTTTTTTAGGATGGAAAAATCCAAGGACGAATTCCTCCAAGAGGGACTTTGAGCCGTGGGTTCCGGGTCGGAAGATTTTCAGGCTCGTAGAAGCTCCTTAAGCCTGAATAAAAAGGCCTCCAAGCAAAATGTACTTAATTTTCCCGTCATAGTCCTACCTTGGTTTCCTAGATGTCAGTATGAGTTGGAACGCTGAACACGGGCCACTCCAATGAATAATAATAATATTAATATTAATAATAATAATCCACCATCCACAGTAATTCTGCCCGAGGGCAGGTCTTTAACTGCAATCACAGCATTTTCATTCTATGCTTTGCAGTTTTACTAGGGAATTAGAGGTGTGGTAGCTTCCCATTCCTTTCCACAAATAATAATAATAATAATAATAATAATAATAATAATAATAATAATAATAATAATAATAATAATAATAATAATAATAATAATAATAATAATAATAACAATAATGCTTTATTTCAGCTGGCAGAGTTAACGCCATAAGCCCTTCTCTTCCACTCAACCAGCGAATAATAAAATTGCACAAAAAATACATACATATTACAATTTTAAGATATTATTAAAATACAGACTAAACAAAATACAATGGTGATGTGATCTAATACTAACAAAAACATGGAATATAATAATATTAAAATAATATTAAAATAAAGTAAGTAAAACTTTCTAGATGATAATTTACAAAAATCTGAATATATTTGTTACACAGTTAATGTTTTCATTGTGTCGAACTTAAGATATCAGTTATTATATATAACAGGCAGAGTTAAGCGAGTGTACCTCGTCTTCTGAGGCGAATGGGTTAAATAACAAGGGCTTTACCTCATCTCTCGACCGCAGACGAGTAGAGTGTTTACATTTACCGGATGTTAAAGCAGATACTTTTTTATCGTCATAGAACTCGAAATATCCTATACAGCAGTTTGTAACTTTCTAAAATACTCAAGATTACGTGGTTTTTAACTTCCCGGGTTTTCCGATGTTTATGTAGGTTCATTTTTTTTAATCAGTTTTGATATAATTTAACAACATTTAACTTAAATCTCGTCAATGTAGGTAATTTTATTATTGAATTCGTAAACGTGACGAACTTATATTACGGTTTTTAAAGAATCCTACCTTGAAGAACTAGTAAAGTGCAGGGCTTTGGATTTCAGAGTCAAAACCATGTACTTTACAGCACTGTTTTTCTATGTGATTGTAAAAAGGCATTCTACATAACAAAGAATTGGAATCTAGCCTCCAAACATATTAAGGAAATTGAATATAATTAAGTATAATTGTTCTTAATATAGTGAAATGAAAGTAGGAATGGTAATGCATTCACTTTTTTTCGTTATACTCCCTTTTAAGAGTTTTCAAAAACATTACCTTTTTTCGTACTATTTTTAATAGTGTGTTATCCTTCTAAACCCAGACTCTATTCATAATACATTTGCCTTTCCATTAATACGCTTCTTCCAATACTATTACGGAATACAATTCCGTCTTAAAAAAGCACTATTACAGAACATACCGATATGCGATTTGTGAAATATTTATTCTCCAAACAAATTCGTTACTATAGTTTATGTAGTGATTATTATCCAACAATTTGTTACTATAGATATCATAACAATCAGCTAGCGTTAATATTAGTCTTAGGAAAACAATAACATTAGGAGCCTTTAAGAGGAAACAATAAAACTGGTCTAAAAAATCATTTTTTTAATCATCAAAAATACAAATATGTGTCTCTAGACTAGTTTTCATGCTGATTACGAAAACACTTTTCAGTTTTTTCTAACACGTTCAGTTTTTACTATAAATAAATCAGAGAAACTCCCGGTAACGTGGGACCCTATTTTGAGTTTGTTGCTTTTCTTCTTTTAATTAAGATTTTCGAATTTTGTTTAATTACAGTGATTATCATTAGCGCTGTAACTATGAAATAGCATTGCTATTTTATTAAAATATGGAAACTTCTTCATAATTTATGAACTTTCTTACGTTACAAGATAGGTCACTTTATCCTCCATATTCGGATAAAATGGATCCAAGAGTCCACCTTAGCCTTTAGACTATTTTTAATTTCATTTACTCCATTAATTTATACAGACAGTCACAAAGTAATCTGAAAATATTTATGACTGATCGTAATTAATAAGTGTTGATATTTATTTAATGTTTTGAAAAATTATTGTTGATTATATCATTCAGGTGCCATTCATCTGCAGACAAAGATTTGGGTTTAGCAAAATTACAAAGATATTAAATAAAATTAAGTGCATGGTTTTAACATATAGCACCTTTACAGATAAAATATACATATTCGTGTAAAGTGCACCCAAGTCCACTTTAACCGCCTCATGGAGGGTCCACATTAACCGAATTACTTTGTTTTATGTTTAATTATTTTTACACAGCCGCCTGTCACGTGATATCCCATTAGTATATTGAAACAGCATCTACATAATATAATATATTTAGGTGAATTTTCAATATGTTATCACATTCAATAGCGGAAATTAAGAATTAATTCTTAGCTTGAAGAACTTTTAAATTGGTTGTTTTCATAAATGTCACAAGTAAACCATTCTGCGCACAAAGAATAAAGGAGGAAACAGGCATTGAACATGTCAAAGTTGATTAGGGAAAGAAATTAAAATATTTTCTTTTCGAGGGCAGCACCAATTAAATACGATATTAACAGGGTCCACTCAAACCGAAGGGCCACATTACCCGAACTTCCTCTACATGTTATTGCGGCAGGTTATGTTGATATCCATAAACCTAAGACCTGAAACAAGACTAAATGATAAATAAACAAACTGCCTGTGATTTAATGATGTAGACTTCATGTTTCTCTGGTACGTGGCTTCTGGAGCATCCAACAGTGATCTACCGTTACACAATCATTCCAGAAACCTTGGTAACTTTCCTCCATTATCCTTATGTCCTGGTGAAAATCTTCAATTAGTTGATAAATTCACAAAGTTAGAATTGTAGATGACAATGCAGGATGTTAACTTTCAATGATATACGACAAGAAATTCTCTATAAAGCAAAAGGAAAAAGGAAAATTCAGGCAGCGAAAATGAGATTCCTACGGACTGTGATAGGTTGTACAAGAGAAGAACATATTAGAAATGGAAAATATTAGAGAGGAACTAAAAGTACAACCACTTCTTCAACAAATAGAAAAATAAGGAACAATTGGAAGGAGCATCTGCAAAGAATGACAGAAGATACGATACCAAAGATGGCACTGATGTATAATCCTGTAGGACGAGGATCGGTGGGAAGACCAAGAAAGCGTTAGGCTGAGCAGATGTGAGATCGGAACAGGCAAATGCCTAATACGTGAAGGATGATGATGATGATGAAATTCTCTATACGTATGATTAAGTTTGCTGATACCAACCTTGAAAACAGAATCTTTCTTCATTATCAAAAAATTACTAACGAACCCATTTGAAATCTTTGCAAAGTGCTTACACATTATCTGTCAGGGATTAAAGAAACTTGGTTTTTAAAAAAATATATTGAATTTGAACAAAAGACACCGTCCTTTAATTTTATTCTCACTGTTTAAAGACTATCTGAATTAACTAATAATATTACTAATATTTGATAAACAAGAATCTTGTAACAGACTGATATTATTTCGGACTATGAAACCACTAGATAAACATGTGTATAATAACAGTTAAGTATAATAATCTGCAATGGGCAGGGTATGTGAGACGGAAGAGAGCATGGAAACTTTATGTAAGTAAACCAGAAGGAAAACGCTCAATTGGTAGACCAAGAATGAGATGGGAGAATAATACTGACCATGATTTGGGGAAGTAGATAGTACAAGAGATGATTGTAAAACATTAGGTCGTGTAAGGGATGTATGGAGAGATTATATCCGCAAGGCCATGAATCTACGGGTTCGATAGTGTCAGTGAGTTAGTTGTGATGCTACCAGAGCTAGTTCTACTATTACAACTTTATCCTTACTACTATCACAAGAATAATAGGCTTAATAATATTTGACTATTTAACTCATGTCCAAAATGGGAGTCAATGACCTATCACGTTTCAATACACTTTGTTTTACAACGAATCATTGTCGTGTTTCACCTCGATATTTATATACTTGTGTTTAACATATTAAAGAAAGCTCCTCCTTTTTAATATTCTGAACAGGTCAGAGCATTAATCTGCAGTGACCGACTCTTGAACTTGAATATAGCAAATAATGAACAGAGTCCTTCGACCTACACATTTGATAATTGTGTGTTCAGTAATTGTGTTTAGTTACTGATTTTATTGACATTTTTCCGAAAAACGAATTAATAACCTGTAATGTTGGTTATAACATACAGTTTAATGTGCTTCATTTTTTCTCAATTAGGGTGCATTCTTACAATATTGCGATCCTATTTGGCAATAAGTAGTATGTTAAAGTTGCAGTGATGAACGAATGAAATAAACCAAACATTTCTCACTTGTTTTTCAAACATCGCCGTTTACATTAAATATATAAATATTTTAAAATACCTATATTTAAATAATAATTTGTGAGTAAACAGCTTAATTTTATTCATTAAATGGTCCTAACAAATGCCTCTCTTGCTTTTCAAATCCTCTAGATAATTAGCAAATCACTCGTGTCATTACTTATAATAACTGATAAGAACTTTTTGAGATTTGTTGTTTGGCAATGTCTAGCATCGCCCAGTGCGCTGCACTAGAACCAGTTGCGGCTCCCTGGCAGCAAATACCATAGTGATTATCTAGATGGAGTTTAACCACTTAACCCACTATATCTAGCGGCGTTTGTGTTCAGTTTATAAAAAATTTTGTAAAGGGAAGGGGGTGAAATGAGGTGTAATCCTATTAAAGCAGGGCATCGTAAACCACTCGGCCGGACAAGCAGAGAGTCCGAAAGCCGACCGAGAGGAATGAGCCACACTACTTTAGCTGTCATACAGCACTCATTTCATTAGCTGGACCATCAAAGTCTAGCAAATATGTTCCGGTGAATTGCACGTCGCTGTATTAGATGCCCTATATTGCGAACAATTGGATTTGTATGATTTTGGATTAGTTGGAACATTTTGTCCACACGTTCTTTGATAAGAACTAATACTGTACGTTTTATTTATTCTTGTCTTCACAAAATACAGGGGAAACTTACGATTATTAACAGAAATTGATTGCTAGTGATTTGTAAGAACTAAACCAATCAAGGCAGAGTTGCCTCAGACATGTAACACCTTTAGGAGTAAGTTTATGTCTACAGTATCAAAGACTTTGCTGTAGTCGAGTAGAACTGTTGTCACTTTTGTTCGTAGAACATTTAATGTTCTCTATAACGTGCAGAAGTGCGGTGTTTATGTGATGTTTCGTTCCAAAGCCAGACTTGTGTTCATCAAGAAAGTTACATAGACTGTTAGATGTGAGTATATTATATAATCCAGTTCTTTAAACAAACAGGGAAAACATACTGATTGATTTTAAATTACTGAGGTTGTATTTGATTTTACTACTGAAAGATAAAAATTGCTATTTGATTGTTATTTGTTACCAAGTTGTTACAAGGACGGAGAAAAGTCTTAACACTTAATGTCATATCACTGATACAATTACGCGTTATTTGCTAACAAGCTCTGAATAGTAATAAACTATACAATACTTGTTTTCTCTCACGCTATGTTATGTTTAGTATTATGTTGATCTGTATTCACAAGTAATTAGAATTTACCACCCAAGGAAGCTAAATTATTATCTACTTACCTCCCTACTTAGTTCGATACAAGGATGGACTGGAAATACGTACAATTTATAAAACTCATTTATTAGAATCACTTGTACGCAAATTAATATATTTTGTTTGTACCTGTTTTATATGCGATATCTGTTTCATAGCAACAAACAACACTATGTCAAATAAACCAATATATAATTATTATATACTGTCACGCAGCAGGCCTGGGTTCGATCCCCGGTCGGGACAGTTTTTCTGGGTGAGAATTTTATCGGGGTTTTTCCTTACCTGTAAGACAAATGTCAGGAAAACTTTAAGGCCCAAACGGTCCCCGAAATCATTAGGCCATCGCGATCATCATCATTCATATTCATCTTAGGATTAAGGACTCTCCTGGCGCACCACTATCATCATCACCCATCGCATCATCGGGGCAACGTAACCCCGCCTTCCAGGCGCCCCAACCTCAAATGTGGGTTACAAGTACGCCATGCCAGGAGAGAACATCAGCAATGTCGAAAGACAATCTGGGGTATTTGAAAAAATAATTATATACAATCTCGTGGTATTCATATGGATAGTCCATTGCAGTGGCCTCGAGGTAGCGAGTTACCTTGTCACGCAGCGGGTCCGGGAACGATTCCAGGTCTTGACAAGCTCTTGGGTGAGATTTTTTCGGGTTGTTCCTCACCTGTAAGACATATTTTAGGAAGCTTAGGGTCCAACGGTCCCGGAAAATCATTATGCCATCATAATCTTCCTTATAATTTCATCTCCCTTCACCGCTGTGGAAAGCAACGAAAGCTACCACATCTGTAATTCCCTAGTAAAGCTGCTAACATGGCATGCAAATACTGTGATTGCGGTGAAAGACCTGCCCTTGGGAAGAATTACTATAGTATATCCATCCATACATCCATAGTAATTCTGCCTGAAGGCAGGTCCTTCACTGCAATCATAGCATTTTCATGCTATGCTTGCAGCTTTACTAGGGAATTGTAGGTGTGGTAGCCTCCCGTTGCCTTCCACACCGGTAAAGAATTATGATGATGATGATAATGATAAGGACGATGATCATGGCCATATGATTTAGGAGAACGTTTGTCTTACAGGTGAGGAAAAACCCCGATAAAAACCTCACCCAGAAAAACTGCCCCGACCGGAGATCGAAAACCGGGCCCGCTGTGTGACAAGGCAGCACACTAACTCGAGACCACAGTTGTGGGCTATAGTATATATATATATATATATATATATATATATATATAATGCGGTGGACTAGTGGTTATGCTCCTTGCCTCTGGTCCCGAGGGTCGCGGGTTCAAACCCGGCCGGGGTCGATGGATTTTTGAGGACGGAAAATCCAAGGAGCGAGTCCTCCGGGAGGGACTTTAAGCCGTAGGTCCCGAGTCTGAATATTTTCAGGCTCGTAAAAGATCCTTAAGCCTGAATTAAAAGGCGTCAAAGCAAAAATTTACCGAATATTCACATCCTAGTACTACCTTGGTTTCCTAGATGTCAGTATGAGGCGAAACACTGACCACGGACCACTCAAATGACATCTATACGAAAACAAGTGTAACTGAATTAGTATGGTTCAAATTCTTCCCTGTAGGGGGAGAGCGCCTAAATCTCTGTTAAGGGAAACATGAGCTTACAAGAAGAAGAATATAATCCAAAACACACACAAAAAAAGTAATAAAATAGTCAACGGGTTCCAACAGCAAAGCTATCTTTTCAAGACTTAATAATGATAACTTCGTTATTGAAACGCGTTGATTATTCTTAACTTTTTGTTTGGTGTTTGGAATTAAGTACATATATATATATATATATATATATATATATATTATATCATCCGGTATCATATCAGCTGCCACCGTCTTTCGGAAACCAAAAGTCATTCCTCTCTGTCCATCCATTAATCTTCCTCCAATCCCCTGATATTCATAGCTACTAGTGCCCCTTCTATCCAAGTTTTCTACGCTCTTCCCCTCTTCCTCATTTCTATTGGGATCTATTCCATAAACATTTTAGGAAATCTTAGCTCTCGCATTCTTTTTACGTGGCCATACCACTGTAATCTTTTCTTTTCTATAATGCCTATGATGTCCGGCTCCTCTTGTTCACCCATAATATATATATATATATATATCTACCAACGATGACAAATAGACTGTGAATGTGTAAGTCGATACATTAATCTATATGAATCATTATAACATTAAAATAATGTATATATATATATATATGGTACGAGTGATTAGCTGTTTTCTATTATGTGTTAAAATCATTAGGTGTAGGAGTTCAACTCAAACGAAAATTTAAAAATCGCTCTAGTGGTTACATTTTTCGATGTTTGATAACGAAACTCAGAATATTCTATTAAAATAAACCAAGGTAGGTATTTCCAAGAAATGAGCGTCCAGCAGATCGGCCAAGAATGAGAAGGGAGAGTAACATTAACCATGATTTGTGGGAAGTATATTATACAGGGGACGATTAGAAAACATCTCAGGATAGGGATGTAGCCTATATGTCCGCGCGGCCATGAACCTTGGAGTTCGACAGGGCCAGTGAGTTAGTTATATACCGATAACCTAGAATCCAGGAAGAAATTTTAATCCATCAATTATTAAGTTGTGTACAATGATTTGTATACGTTTTCCGTGACTGACTGACCATTGCATACACTTAACAGTAACAGAGCACATTTAAGGTATCTGTAACATTAAAATACAGTTAAATTGAAATAAATTTGAAATATTCTCTTGTGGAATCAGAACATTTTATCTATAAAGATGTGTTATATTCCGTCGACAGAACTATTCCTGCGACAATTTCTTAAAGTTCACCTCGGTATGACATTTTCACGGAATCGCTCAATATCAAGGTTTTACTTGGATTCTTTGTATTGTTATTAATCCCTAGATGTGAACCACATGGCTTAAATAACTAAAATGCCCTCCATTAACGTCATCATTTCGTTTCTACCCTATATGATATAACAATGATTGATTTGTTCACTCTAAGATGTTCCAAAGCCAGACTTACGTTCATTATAGAGAATATTAAACGTTCCAAAAGAATGCAAGTTAACAAAAATCCACCCAATACATAAGAAAGGTAGCAGACATGAATATAACAGTAATTATCATAAGTAGTGCCACGAGTGATTTCCAATTTATCTAGAGGATTTGGAGGTGAAAAGTGGCGTTTGTTAGGACTATTTAACGAATAAAATTAAGATGTTTACTGACACATCATCATTTAAATATAGTTACTTTAAAATATTTATATATGTAATGTAAGCGGCGATGTTTGAAAAGAAATAAGAAACGTTTGTTATGTTTCATTTGTTCATCCACTGCAACCAGATAATACTATTTATTGCCAAATAAGATCGCAATAATGTAAGAATATACCCTAGTGGTGAAAAAATGAAACACACAAAACTGTGTATTACATCCAATATTATAGGTTATTAATAGTATTTCCTAACGCCCTATGATGTGAATAGGCCTATGTCAATTATATTTTTCTGGAACGTAAGTACCTGGCAAATAACACATTTAAGAAAGTGCAAACAGTGGTTTGTTTTTATTGTGATATAATCAATTGCTACATTTTTTCTATTATATCCCGCAAGCGGTACTTGCACTACATCCGTATACAATCTGGGAGCCACATCCAGTCTATGATTCTTACATCCTTATAGCCTATATAGATTGCTATATTCAACATATATCTTAGAGAGTCAATCACTGCAAAATAATTATCTGACCTGTTCAGAATGTTAAAAAGGAGATTTATTTAATATGATAAACTTAAGTTTATAAATATCGAGGTGAACACGACTGTGATAGGTTGTAACACAAAAATTCATTGAAACGTGATTGGTCATGAACACCCATTTGGGGCATGAGTTAAATAGTCGAGGAAAAGCCTTTTAAATACATGTTTTAATAATATCTATGCCTCCATCTTAAAACGTTTTCTTAATATTAGTATTGAAATGTGCTATCAGAAACTAAAAACGGTTTTAGAAAAGGAAGATCTTTTCCAGACTGCATATGTTTTATAACATAGTTAATAGAGAAACGTAGAATGTATAACTTACTAAGATGTATGACAGTTTTTTATTTTTAGAAGGACTTTGATAGGGTGAATAGAAAGAACTTTTGTAATATAATGATAGACAGAGACATTCTTAAATTTAGTTACAATTATTGAAAGTTTATTTGTAGATAATAAAAAAATAATTAGGATGAGTAAAAAAAAGAAACAATAAAACAGCGACAATAAACTGCGGAGTGAAACAGGGATTCCCATTTCACCATCGTTTTTAATGTGTATATTTACGATGTCATACAGGATTGGCAAACTCCTTTAACTGAACATTTTAAAATTCAGGATATTTTATTATATATGTCCACTCTACTTTTCGCAAGCGATCAGGATCTGTGGCATATGAAACAGAAGATCGCTTACAATGGGAAATTTATAAATTTAGTAAAATATGTGAAACATGCAACTTGAAAGTACCCATTCCAAAACCAAAAGTTCTATTCTAGGGTATGGACCAATAAGAGTAAAAATCTCATTAGAAAATAAAATAATAGAAAAGGTGAATCATTTTAATAATCTGATATAAAATGTGTGGTCAGAAAAAGTGAAGACATTACAAACAAAATAAATATACTTGGGTATCTGTGTGGTATAATAAAACTGAGTATCAAGGGAACTAGAAAGGAGACACTTTTAAAATGTTATAAAACAATAGCGGTTCCAAACTATAATATGGGTTGAACAAAAAGTTCAGAAATTAGGTTATTGGGGTTGTGTCTGGCAGGTATATGAACAGTCATTAGACAGGATTGCACACTATAAAGACGAGTGGATGGGCTCACCAATGGAATGGAGGGCTTGCTTGGTTTAGGCTAGGGGCATGGAAATTTCTAAAAATTAGCCACGATCACGATATGCGAATATGTCCAATGTGCGGGAACTTTGAAGATGAGACACATATATTAGGAAAATGTAATGATTTAGAATATTGGAGACGTCAGTTATTACCGGAAAGATTTCTAAATTCAAATCGGGAAAGATTGGCATGCTACGAGTTATTGGTAAATCCAGAAAATTGGATAAACCTCGGTAAATTTCTGGACAAAACGCGAAAAATAAGGACAACACTCATTCATGAATAAATATATGTTATCAAAATGCAATACCATTAATTATTAACAATTATATATAAATTAATTAGTGTATAATGCTGTTGTGTTATTATTTAATTGTAATATTAATGTGTTTTCTTTATGTAATTGTAATGTTAATGTTTTTTTAGTGTATAATGCTATTGTGTTATTACCTAATTGTAATATTATTGTGTTTTCTTTATGTAATTGTAATGTTAATGTTTTTAGTGTATAATGCTATTGTGTTATTATTTAATTGTAATATTATTATTGTGTTTTCTTTATGTAATAATAATGTTATTGCTATTGTGTTATTACTTAATTGTAATATTATTGTGTTTTCTTTATGTAATTGTAATGTTAATGTTTTTAGTGTATAATGCTATTGTGTTATTATTTAATTGTAATATTTTTATTGTGTTTTCTTTATGTAATTGTAATGTTATTGCTGTTTTTGTTTATTTTTCTTTACACTAGTACCAATTATTACTTTATTGTAACGGACTGTCAACAGCACGTACGGCTTACTGCCCGTGCGACCCATAGTTGTAAATAATATTGTAAATATCTTACTTTTTTGTCTAATAAAGTCCTACTACTAATTAATTAAGTTGAGGAGACGGACCTTTCAGGTGAATGTTCCATAATTTTATATTAATTTTGAATAATATCTCAACAGAGCACATCATGAATCTTATAAAAGTTTTTTTTAGTTTTAAATGCCACGTTAATGTTCATCTTTTTAAAGTGTTTGGAAAACGTTGAACATTAATGTGGCATTTAAAACTAATAAAACTTTGCAAAATATAATAAAAAACAATAAAATCAAAATAAAAAAGGAAAAATTATCAGGTGTATATAAATTGAAGTGTGGCACATGTGACAATGTCTATATAGGACAAACTGGAAGACCTTTTATCTCTCGGATATAGGAACACATGAGAGCATGTAGAGCGATTCCATGAAAATGTCATACCGAGGTGAAAATTTTGAAACTGACGCAGGAATAATTCTGTTGATGTAATATATATCTGTAAATATAAAATTTTATAATTATATAAGAAAATGTTTCAAATGTGCATTATTTTAATCTAATAATAGCGGTAGAACTTGTCATATTCCAAACCTAAAAAAATACGCAAGATTTTACCAATTTCTTGTTAATGATGTGGTCGTATAAATTCGTTTTAATTCACAAAATCTTTTGTTTCACCATACTTTGGTCCTCCTTGGTCGTAAATTAAACAATATTAAATGGATTCTAATATTCTATATACCTTAAATGTGTCCTACAGTTGTTAAATGTACGTTATGGTCAGTCAGTCACAGAAAACGGAATAAAGTTACTGTACACAACATAATAATTGAAGGATTAAAATTTCCTCTTGGATTCTACGTTATTGGCACACAACTAACAAAAAAGTATAGATGACAGTTTCTTGTAAAGTCATTATTTGTCCCGCTGGAGTGCCGTGACTGACTGACTGACTGACGTTTTGTCCCCTCACTTATATTGCTAATATGCATAACGCAGTCAGTTGCTTGCTGGACTCCTCTGTGTATTAACATAAACATGGTTTAGGAGATCTGGTAGACTGTTCGGCTTAGCTGTTTCATAAAATAATTACTGGCCCTTCTTCTGTGACAATTTGAGGTAAAAGGCAGTCAGCGGAAGGATTTAAATGTAGAGTAATTACATGAAAATATCATACCGATGCATTTTGGAATTGGCGCAGGAGTAATTTTTTCGATGAGATTTTTTTTTGCAAATGTAATTTTCCGATTATAGAAGTTAATGTTTGAAATACGGATTATTTTGATCTAAATTAATAGTAGAACATGATATATTCCGAAACCTGAAAACACATGCAAAATTAAACGAAATTTTATTTTACGATTTCACTCTATAAATTTGTTTTGGTTCACTGACTCTTGTTATGCCATATTTCGGTCCTTCCTGATCATAAATGTAATACTAATAATTGTATTATAATATTCTAGATAATTAAAAAGCACCCTAGAATTATTAAGGGTAAGCTACAGTCAGTCACATAAAACATACAAAGTTATTGTACACAATACGATAATTGATGGATTCAAATTTCCTCTGGGATTCTACGTTATCGGTACATAACTAACAAAAAAGGATTAACGACATTGTCTTGTAAAGTAATTACGTTTCCCGCAGAATCCCGTGACTGATTTCTTTATGTATTTATTGCTACTGCGCACGGTGCACTCAGTTGGTTGCTACACTCCGCTGAGGTTACACGTGAACTCCTAATATGGGTAAATCCCCTGCACAAAGGCAGTGTGAATACAAACTCCGTTTGAAGGAACAAGGGCGATATAAAAATTGGCAAGAACAAGTATAGGAAACGAAAAGGAAACAAAGGTCTAGAATAAAAAATACTAAAGCAGGAAGAGAAAGACTTAAGATAATAAATAGAATACACAAAGCAGCTCAACGAGAAAGGGAAAAGTTAAAAATAATCGGAGAACATACTTCTGAAGCTGAGATACCTGGTACGGCATTCACAAGTCGGCAGCATTATGGAAAGTGCAGAAAACGTGTTGAGGAAGCATTACCGAATTCACCAAGAAAAGGAAAGAACTTGTGTGTAAGTTGGCAGAAAAGGAAGGATTAAAGATAAGTAAACGAGCAAAATGTGTATCCAAAAAGCAGCTATCAGACCATGTTAGGGCAGCGGTACGTAATTTTTATGAGGATGATTCTATCTCATATCAGGCTCCGGGAAGAAATTATTTTAAGAAGATCGTTATGAATGGTGAAATACAAGAGGTCAGGATTAAGAATTTAATTGTAACACTGAAAGAAGCACATGCACTGTTTATTGAAAACAATGAAGATATCCACATTAGTTTCTCCAAGTTCGCCGAACTACGCCCCGCACACGTATATCGCTAGTACGGTTTTCCACATAATGTTTGCACGTGCATTATACACGAAAATGTGAAGTTTCTGTTAAAAGCATTGAGTAAGAAATATGTACCTATAGCGACTGATTTTCGGAAATTCATATCTCAGGTGGTTCGTTACCAGAACGCAGCTGAATGCATGCAATCAGGATGCATAAAATGCCCTTTTCTGACTAAGATAGAAATTACAGATGAATGTGGTAATTCACGATGCGAGTGGAGTCAGTGGACATTGTGTAACGGAAGAGCTCAAATTGATACGAAAGAAGGGTCAGTAATTGATTGCATGGAACAACTGAGCGACTGTCTACCAGATTTCCTAAACCATGTTTATGTTAAAAAGCAACAAGCAGAAGGATTTAAATATGCTCGGAAAAACGTTGGAGTAAATGAAGCAGTTATACAGATTGATTTCTCTGAAAATTATACCTGTAGAGAGCAAAACGAGATACAGGCAGTTCATTGGAACAATAAACAAACTTCAATATTCACTACAGTTGCCTGGTTTAGACAAGAAGGTGAGAGAGAAGTTCAAAAGAAATCCTTTGCTCTCGTTTCAGATTATATGACACATGACAAGTATGCTGTAGATGTTTGCTTACGAAGAGTGTTTAGCGAATTATTAGAACTTCTTCCAAACCTAGAGGCAATAAAATTATTCTCAGAGGGAGCAGCAAGTCACTTTAAACAGAAGTATACATTGAGCAATTTGACACTGCTTACTTGCATATTTGGATTTAACATAGAATGGAACTTCTTTGAATCGTATCATGGTAAGGGAGCTGTAGATGCGGTTGGAGGCCAGGTAAAAAGGATGGCTTGGATATCTTCAAAGTCAGGAAAGAAGATTCAAAGTGCTGCAGAATTCTGTAAAATCGTAAGTAGTAAAACTAAACAAATAATAGTTCAGGAGGTGACACAAAATGAGATAGAAGAAGGGAAGAGATTTTTAGAAAAGCGATTTCAACATCTTGCAGCTATACCGGCAACTCATGGAGTTCACCATGTGAAAGTGTTGAAGCCGTATGTTATAGAATATGCACAAATTTCAAATGAACAGTCAGTGCGAAAAATTCACAAGTTTCGTCTGTGAAAGAAAGTTATATTTTTATTAATGGCATTTAAATAATTCCTCATTATGCGATTCTTCAATATGTATGTTATTAAGTGAGTGAAATTAAAACAGGTGCGCTGTTCTTATGTGTTAGAAAATGTGGGTGTTGGGAGTCCTTGAACTTGAAGGTTCTAGCATTAGTTTGACCTTTGACATGATATGTGTGTCGTATTATCGAGGATCCACAGTGCGGTGTTGCGACATTGATCTAGCATTCACTTTGTGAAACAGAGTCATGCTTGTTGATTGCAAAAACAGTTTTCAATCGTATGAAGTTTCTTGTATAAAAAATACAATTGGCGTGAAGTATATGTGATTAAGTATGTATAACCTGTAGTGTAAAGTAAAATTATTATTGGGTGTAGCGTTATTGGAAACCAACAGAGTGAAAATACGTATGACAACGCTGTACTATGTGCACCTGCTGGAACAGTCAATCATAAAGTAAGATTTCGCGCATTGTAAGAGATTTCTTTCGATTGTTTAGTTTAAAAATAGAACTAATGTCAGCAATATAATTTGTAATCAGTTGCTTTGAAAGAATTATAACAGAATTTTCCATATTTAAATAAAAATTTCAATAATTTGTATACTGTACTTTTCGTTAATTTTTTTTTTTTTTTTTTTTTTGCCTTTATAGTTGAGACGCGTGAAAGTTAATTCTAGTGTTCTGGAACGAACAATGCAAATTCCATATCGGCATTTTTATTTATTTTAATGGTTCAATCTATTAACAGCATCAGATAAATTTTAATCAGTTAATATTGATGTAATAAAATTATACTCATATTAGGCATATTTAACTATAGTTCTTAAGAAGTTAATATTTCTTTATTTTGTGAAATTTAAAATGGTACATGGTAACCAAGTTAAATAAATTACGCTATTTATTTAATATTTTTACAGCATACCAAATTGTACATTTCCTATACATGATAAAAGGAGTGAAGTTCTTTATTCATCTCCATATTATCGCTTTTTATATATTATCCATCCATAGTAATTCTGCCCGAGGGCAGGTCTTTCACTGCAATCATAGCATTTCCATGCTGTGCTTGCAGCTTTACTAGGGAACTGTAGATGTGGTAGCTTCCCGTTGCTTTCCACACCGGTGAAGGATGATGATGTTGATAAGGATGATGATGGCCATATGGTTTCGGGGACCGCTTGGGCCTTAAAGTTTTCTTGACATTTGTCTTACAGGTGAGGAAAAACCCCGATAAAAACCTCACCCAGAAAAACTGTCCCGACCGGGGATCGAACCCGGGCCCGCTGCGTGACAAGGCAGCACGCTACCTCGAGACCACAGCGGTGGACTTATCTATTATAATTTTATATTATTTTGTAATATTTGTATAATATTTGCAGCTCCAGAATATTAAAGTCAAAATAAAATTCAGATATGTCAGTCAGTCACAGAATGTAGTCAGTCAGTCACACATCATATATTAGGTTATAACTCTGGTCTTAATTGTGATTTTTGTTTCGTTTTTTATTGAGAATGTAACTTGAAATGTGTCCTCCAAACGGTATTTTGGAAAATTGAATTAGGAATCACACTTCAGAGAATGATGCAGATGAACATGTTAAGCTGCATGATGAGTTGACATTTATGTCAGTCAGTCACACATACTTTGATAGATAATAAATAGCACTGATTTTCTTCAAAAGTTGTATATTTAAGTACAGTCTTAACCACACACTATTCCTCTGTCATATCACGTAGATAACACCCCTTATTTCAATCAATTGTAATATTTATGCAACCATTTTGCTGCAAAAGTTTATTGAAAATGTCAGTCAGTCACATATGGAATTACTCAATAATAAAGTATTCTCATTATTACGAGAAGTAGTGGGATATAAATCCAGAGATCCGGGTTCTAGTCCCGTCCTAACATTAATTTTTTCTTATCATTTCTTCTTATGCCTGCATTGCTCAATGTCAATAATTTAATTATAATATCTTAATATATAAAAATTTCGTGTCACGTTGTTTGTCCGCGATGGAATCCTAAACTACTGAACCGATTTTAATAAAATTTTGCACATTGTGTGCTGTTTGATCCAACTTGAGACCTACGGTTGTTTATAACTAAATTTATAATCGCATTATTTTTTATTGCAAATTATTTGTTTATTATTTAACAAAGAGTTATAATTATCTGTGAGTTCCATACGATTCTAACAGATGACGGTGTAAGGTAATTAGTTTATTATTTAACAAAGAGAGATCCAGGTGGCTGTGCTTTTTGTTGCAACTGCGAATTTGAATTGAATTACAAATATTGATTATTTCATAATTTAAGTATGTTCAGTGTATATTTTATTTTCAATATATTGATAATAATATTAATTTCGTGTGTAAGTATTACTTTTAAGTAATCTGGCTGAAAGACAGAAACTTAATTTAAATTTAACTGGACCGAGAAGGGACATTGAACAATATGGCGAATCAGTTCTTGAGACCCTGAATGATAAGATATCAAGTGAATTTCCGCAAATTGGTATAGGCCTATGTGACATAAATCTTACATTTAAGAAGAATGTCAATTTAAAAACATATGAAGGTCCTAAGGAACGGAATAACAGAACTGTAAGTGAGTCTGTTAGTTATAATAATATGCCTAATATTACAGAAACCATATCCATGCCTCAATTATTAAATGAAAAACAAGATGACTATAATATATCACAAGATGATATTACTATACAGAGACTTCTTGCTGATGATGGGAATCCAAACTAGCAACAAGTTCGTAGAAAAAAACGAAAGTATAATGAAATCAGCAAGCCTCCTCAAAATATTCCATCAATAAATGTATATAATCCTTGTGATAAACTTATGGATGATACTGAGAATGCAGACAACATAAATTCATCTCAATCAACAAAACCATACGGAAAAATTAACGTAAAAATAGTTAAAGGCGATACGAAGTTCGCCGGGCCATCTAGTGTATATATATATATATATATATATATATATAGATATTATAAATATATTTTTGACATTTGGCAATGAAGGCAAATATGATATGAAAAGAAAAAAGAATGCTTGAGTTGGGATTTGAACTCGAGTCTCTAAAGTCTAAAGTCTGTACCTTTAGCGCTCTAACCAACTGAGCTACCCAAGAATTCCAAGACAAACATACAATTTTCTTATACATGTAGTATTCTCAATTCACGCAAGAGGTAGCGGAAATTCTTTCAACTGCCATCTAGCGGCTAACATAACAGTCAAGCAAATTATTAAAGAGAATATTTACTTTATAGCAGTAACGCTTGTAATATATATATATATATATATATATTTTTGACATTTGGCAATGAAGGCAAATATGATATGAAAAGAAAAATGAATGCTTGAGTCGGGATTCGAACTCGAGTCTCTAAAGTCTGTACCTTTAGCGCTCTAACCAACTGAGCTACTCAAGAATTCCAATACAAGCATACAATTTTCTTATACATGTAGTATTCTCAATTCACACAAGAGGTAGCTGAAATTGTTCCAACTGCCATCTCGCGGCTAACGTAACAGTTAAGCAAATTTTTAAAGAGAATATTTACTTTATAGCAGTAACGCTTTTATATATAGATATTATAAATATATTTTTGACATTTGGCAATGAAGGCAAATATGATATGAAAAGAAAAATGAATGCTTGAGTCGGGATTCGAACTCGAGTCTCTAAAGTCTGTACCTTATAAAAATATATTTATAATATCTATATATAAAAGCGTTACTGCTATAAAGTAAATATTCTCTTTAAAAATTTGCTTAACTCTTACGTTAGCCGCGAGATGGCAGTTGGAACAATTTCAGCTACCTCTTGTGTGAATTGAGAATACTACATGTATAAGAAAATTGTATGCTTGTATTGGAATTCTTGAGTAGCTCAGTTGGTTAGAGCGCTAAAGGTACAGACTTTAGAGACTCGAGTTCGAATCCCGACTCAAGCATTCATTTTTCTTTTCATATCATATTTGCCTTCATTGCCAAATGTCAAAAATATATTTATAATATCTATATATAAACGCGTTACTGCTATAAAGTAAATATTCTCTTTAAAAATTTGCTTAACTGTTACGTTAGCCGCGAGATGGCAGTTGGAACAATTTCAGCTACCTCTTGTGTGAATTGAGAATACTACATGTATAAGAAAATTGTATGCTTGTATTGGAATTCTTGAGTAGCTCAGTTGGTTAGAGCGCTAAAGGTACAGACTTTAGAGACTCGAGTT
The DNA here is from genome assembly GCA_030220185.1 of Diploptera punctata. Taxonomy (NCBI): domain Eukaryota; kingdom Metazoa; phylum Arthropoda; class Insecta; order Blattodea; family Blaberidae; genus Diploptera; species Diploptera punctata. The sequence goes on from JASPKZ010010502.1 coordinate 78,159, forward strand.
CGAATCCCGACTCAAGCATTCATTTTTCTTTTCATATCATATTTGCCTTCATTGCCAAATGTCAAAAATATATTTATAATATCTATATATAAAAGCGTTACTGCTATAAAGTAAATATTCTCTTTAAAAATTTGCTTAACTGTTACGTTAGTCGCGAGATGGCAGTTGGAACAATTTCAGCTACCTCTTGTGTGAATTGAGAATACTACATGTATAAGAAAATTGTATGCTTGTATTGGAATTCTTGAGTAGCTCAGTTGGTTAGAGCGCTAAAGGTACAGACTTTAGAGACTCGAGTTCGAATCCCGACTCAAGCATTCATTTTTCTTTTCATATCATATTTGCCTTCATTGCCAAATGTCAAAAATATATTTATAATATCTATATATAAAAGCGTTACTGCTATAAAGTAAATATTCTCTTTAAAAATTTGCTTAACTGTTACGTTAGCCGCGAGAGATGGCAGTTGGAACAATTTCAGCTACCTCTTGTGTGAATTGAGAATACTACATGTATAAGAAAATTGTATGCTTGTATTGGAATTCTTGAGTAGCTCAGTTGGTTAGAGCGCTAAAGGTACAGACTTTAGAGACTCGAGTTCGAATCCCGACTCAAGCATTCATTTTTCTTTTCATATCATATTTGCCTTCATTGCCAAATGTCAAAAATATATTTATAATATCTATATATAAAAGCGTTACTGCTATAAAGTAAATATTCTCTTTAAAAATTTGCTTAACTGTTACGTTAGCCGCGAGATGGCAGTTGGAACAATTTCAGCTACCTCTTGTGTGAATTGAGAATACTACATGTATAAGAAAATTGTATGCTTGTATTGGAATTCTTGAGTAGCTCAGTTGGTTAGAGCGCTAAAGGTACAGACTTTAGAGACTCGAGTTCGAATCCCGACTCAAGCATTCATTTTTCTTTTCATATCATATCATATATATATATATATATATATATATATATCCCAGTGCTCTACCGTGTACGACACGGAGCACGTCTAGTACAAACATTCATTTGTCATATAAGAATATATTTTCATTATTACTAGATGAAATGGGATATAAATATAGAGATCCGGGTTCAAGTCCCGTCCGAGCATTTATTTTTTTATCATGTCATTTTAAGCTTGCATTGCTCAATGTTGAAAATGTAATTGTATATATATATACAGGGTGTATCATAATGGATGGCGCAAACTTATATGGTTGAAAGTACACGATAATAGAAGCAACAATATCCCAGTAAACATGGGTCCGCAAACGAGCCGTTTACGAGATAATTACGAATGTATGGTTACAAGCCGCCACTGACTTCATTGTAAACATCGTCCTAGTTAGTAGAAATTTATTTGAATTTAGACTTTACTATTAATTTTTCATCTCATTTAGTTCACATTTCACAGTTCACTTCACTTATGGGTTACCTGTTAAAGGAGATGTTAAAGTGTCTTCCTTGAATCTGGATGCAATACTGAGCTCGTCTCTGCAACGAATGTCGAATTCTTTCGTAAACCGCTGGACCATTTCTGAATTTTTGACAAGAATGTACAACTCTCTGCTCCAGTTCTTCAATCATGTTAACGGGTGTGGTGTACACTTCACTTTTGAGGTGACCCCAGACATAAAAATCCAAAGGATTTAGATCAGGTGATCTTGGACGCCAAGGTACAGATCCGCCTTGACCTATCTGCGCGTTAGATGCCGTCTCACAGCAGCAGCAAAATGTGGCGGAACTCCATCATGCATGTACCACAAACTCCGATGTTGCTGAAGGGAAACATCCTCAAGCAATCCTGGAAGATGACGCCGCAGAAACCTAAGGTACCTCCGTCCATTAAGGTTTCGTGGAAGAATGTGTGGCCCAATGAGATAATCACCTAGTACAATGATACAAACAATGACGTCAGTGGCGGCTTGTAACCATACACTCGTAATTATCTCGCAAACGGCTCGTTTGTGGACCCTTGTTTACTGGGACATTGTTGCTTCTATTATCGTGTACATTCAACCATATACGTTTGCGCCATCTTTTATGATACTCCCTGTATATATCCCAGTGCTCTACAGATTATGCCACCGAGCAAGTCTTGTACAAACTTTAATTTGTCTTATAATAATATATCTAATTATTACTAGATGTAGTGGGATATGACTCTAGAAGTCCGGGTTCAAGTCCCGTCAGAGCATCTATTTTCCTTGTCATGTCATTTTCTGCATGCATTGCTAAAAGCCAAAAATGTAATTATGACATATATATATTATTTTCGCTCGCAAGATTTACAAAAACATATTAACATAGTAACACTCTTCGACGAAATGGGTTTTTTAGAAAAAAGACAAATATGTTGGCGTTCAACAACTTACGTTGCAGAGCAACGCCACTGTGTGTGAAAATTAAAAAAGTCAATTTTGATTTGAATTCAATAAAATACAAATGTTACACAGGTTTAAATCTAGATTGTAACAGTAATTTTTTGGAATTAAGACAGCGCAGCTCTCCCTTTATCAGGTAAATACTAATTACAATTATAAATATCATATTTATCACGGATTAAAATATTTGAAAATATGTTACGTTTTGTACAGTTCACATTTGAAAGCTAACATGTACACCTTTTTTGTTTTATTTTTGTGCACCACAAATGGACTTCCATATTTTTGCGCTGGGCGCATGAAAATAAATGTGAACTAAAAGTAAACATTAAATAGGTACATGATAACCTGCCCAGCTGAGTGTTTAGTTATGACTCCGGTACATCATGAAGTTTGTTTATATTCGGAGGTGACTGGCACCATCCCACTTGCTGCGTTTTGTTACCCACTGGGCGACTTTTGCAGCTAAATTTCTTTATCGCTATCATTATGGGGTTCTTGACTTATGTTAAACCTAGCCATAGTAGGATGTTTTCTCTCTAGAATACCATGTGGATAATGTATGATTCCTCAATATTTAACCTATGCTAAATAGGCTAAATATTTTGTGCATGAAGAGGAATTTCTCCATAGGAGACGGACTAGCCACTAAGGGCTGAATATCTTGGAGAAACTCCTCGACATGTGTTCTTAATTGTATCGCCGGTATAGTGCGATCTTGAACATTGTTGTTCACATTTGTTTGTGAAGAAGTACCAGGTTTGATTACTTGGGAAAAAAGTAACATGAGGATTGACTTTCACCGAAGTGAAAGTCTTGGGTTTAATGGATGGTAATTGGATAACTTTTGGTTTTTTGGCTTGTTCATACTTCTCCAGCGCTGCTTGGAAAGCTGGACAGCCACGGTATGAAGCAGGGTGACCAGACGCCCCGCAATTTACACACGTTAGTAAATTTGGGTTTCTCTGTGCAGAGGCCTTAATGGGGCAGTCCTTATGCCCATGGGCCTCGGCACAGATTACGCAACGTGGCGTCCGGCCACACGCAGGAAAGGTGTGGTTGAAGGACTGGCACTTGAAACATTGTTTAAGACCGGCCCTTGGTCTATATCCTTCCACGGCCCCAACACAATAACATAGCCTTTTGAGATCATAAATTTTGAAAGCCTCTGTTGCTCGCTTTAGTTCCAAAATGAAAACCGGTAAGGGTTTTTCCAAAATGAAAACCGGTAAGGGTTTTTCCAAATTATCTTTTTTCGCAATAATTTGCGTTGCTTTTTGAAGAGGATATCCCAAGGACATGATCTCCTCTTCAATTTCTTCAATTTTGATATTTGCTGGTAGACGTTTCAGTGCTACCTTCAATGGAGTGTCCTTTAAGATTTGATACGTATAGTATTCCTTATGTAAGGAATTAAAATACGTTTTCATGATCTGAAAGTCTTCCATTGAAGCTGCGTAATAACGCAGACCTTCAGGAATATTGACTACTCGGAGATCTCCACTAGTGACTGCTCTTAATTCCTTGTTCATGCGAAACAGGTCCGTGTGCCCAATAACAGTAATGAGTGGCGGTCTCTGTTTCGCGGAGTCAATATTTCTGATAGGCGTAGTTTTGTTTGTAGAAGGACCGGCGATAGAAATAGGTGGTTGAACCACTTGTGAGGAAGTTCCAGCTATTGGTTCTGTCATGTCAGTTAAAACTGAAAATCTGTTGGCAGTCTCAACCACTGGAACTACAGCAGGAGACCTCGCCTCGACCTGTTTAGACCGACTTTCATGTTTTCTACTTGATTTGATATCATTTGATTTTACAACTTTTTTAGTTCCTTTGCTTTTGCTTTTATTTCGTCTTTTCTTACTAGTTTTGACCTCTTCAGTTGGTTGAGTCTTTAGATATTGAGACGGATTTGGATTCTCTCTGCCGTCCAAATTAGCAGAGCTACTCGGAGTAGCAGGAGAGAATGCCGCTTCAGTGTCAGGTTCTGGAAAATTTGGTTCATCTGTGGTGAGAAGACTCATTGATTGAAGTTCAACCAAATCAGCCTTCGACTCCTTCAATATGGCATTAAATAGGCCTTGTTCTACACTATATGTCTTGAACAATTTAGTTAAATTTTCGAAACAGGTCAATGTAAAGTCACCAACTGTCTCGGATTTGTCGCACGCTTTGAAGGTGACAAGATAGTTTGTGATTATCAAAAAGGCTCCACGAATTTGGTGGATGATATCTTTAAATTTTTGAATTTCCTCAAATTTAGTTTTAGCACTGTATTTTTCCAAATTTTGATCTGCCTCTTCCCAGCGTGCGAAAACCCCGGGATCCTCACTTTCACTATCCATTGGATCATCTATATTTAACATATGAGCCATTGCTTGGCAAGCCAAGACTTATATCACTGATATATTAAATTTTCTGAATACACCACTTAGGCAGGTTTACACTACACAATGTTTGTGAATAAATCACAACACCACACTGTTAGCCACTTTACACAAATGAATTATATTAGAAAAACACAAAAACACTATCCAATGGACCGGGCCTAAGCCCGATCAATAAAATTAAGAAAATTTAGCTGCCTCGCCTCTATTGGTCGGCTTCGATCACCTTATATATACACGACCAATCACAGTAAGCGGAACTACCAACCTAACTCCTTTTTTGTTTTTTAACACTGTAGCACTACTATTGAGTCGAAAAGCCTCGATGGTTGACCATGATGACTTGGCGCTCAGAAGAATACGTTGTTCTGTTGATTTCAGGAGATGTTGTCTCGATGAAAACCAAGTAGAGAATGTGGCCTACCCAAAGTTAACTTCGAAAGAGCAACTGTTTAATAAACAAATATCGACGACCATCAGCGGTTCAATTACCTTGACGATAGTGTGAGTGTTTCAAGTAAATCAGAAGTACCATGGTAGGGCTACCTTTACTGGACAAACCTCGTGCAAGAAACAAAATAATTAATTAATCTCCAAGAACGTGTCAAACTGCATCAATGCCAGAAGAGAAAATTTCCAACGAAAGATGGCAGAAGAGAGATCAATGGGCAGGAGGAAAATGTTAGCCGTAGAGAAGATAATATTCTACGGGATATTCTATTCTATAGTAATTCTGCCCAAGGGCAGGTCTTTCACTGCAATCATAGCATTTTCATACTATGATTTGCAGCTTTACTAAGGAATGATGGGTGTGGCAGCTTCCTACGGGACATAACCTTAAATAAATCCTGGATTGGATGTTAGAACCCACTCCAGAAATATTCCGACAAAAGAGGCTACACTATGTATAGTCGGGTAAAATATTCATTCAGTGTTATGATGTTATTTCTATTTAACGACGGTCTTTAACATTAGAGCACAATTCAAATCTGAGCGGGAAAGGATCAACATACTTTGCTCGGAGTTCAAACGTGAGGTTATTTTAAGTGCCATAAATATATGCCGAAGAATTTGGTGACTTTCCGACGAAACCGGTACTCTGTATTATTACTTACTTACTGGCACTATCGAACCCGTAGGACCATGGCCGCGCGGACATAAGCTCTCCATACATCCCTATCCTGAGCTAATGCTTTGCAGTCATTCCATGTAGAATCTACATCCCTGATATCACAGTTAATGTTATTCTCCCACCTCATTCTTGGTCTACCAAATGGGCGTTTTCCCTCTGGCTTTCCTACAAGGGCTTCCATGCAAGTCTTTCATTCCCCATACGTGCAACATGTCCTGCCCATCGTAGTCTACGAGACTTAACTGTTCTTATTATATCTGGCTTCCTGGCACACAACGTCGGTGCCACCTACACACAACACTGCGACTCAATGCGTACTCACCGTAAACTCGATGCATCATTTTAAACGTTTGGCAGCGGTCATGAATAATTTCTGACAGAACTTGATGTTGCTCTAACTGTGACATCTCGACATGCGCAGTCATAACAAAGACCATAGTTCTGCTAGCAGGGAATGCACTCAACTGTCTCTTGCTGGGACGAGAGACAAGGTACCATACCACGGCGCCACCTATGCGCTATAGTGCATCACAGCGCCACTATGCGCTCAGTCTCAAAACGTAACGACTGTACATACATTTCCTAAATTAACCCTTGTTTCATTTATTTGTGCAACTCATTCCTATTTTAATTATTGTTTCAAGGTATCTTTCTCAATATTTCCCTCGTATGTTACACTGGTCAACATGATTTTTGTCTCATGAGTACCAATAGTTTGAACTTAATGTAGTTTTTCATCGTGTTTTCAAAACTGTATTAGGAATTCCTCCATCACCCACAGTTTTTTATTTCAATTTCAATTAATGGATTTAAATAATTACGTTTTTAACAAACGTTTTTGTAAAATAAAACCAAATGAGCTAACTCACATATTTCAGCTATGGAAAAGAGATATTAAAGCAAATGGAAACCTAATATGCTGGCCGATTATTGTTGGACCATCAATAGGGATGCTCCACAGGCGAAATATAGCAGCAAGTCGTCATTTCTTAATTTCTAGGTGAGTCCGAATGTTCGAATATTGTGTACTTACGAATGTAGAAAATATAAACGTGTTTGAAATTATAAATTCCTGTCTCTCGGAAACCTTGCGTGATGGAGAAAAACCGATATCATATTTGATTTCAGGAAAAAAGTAGTATCAGAATCCCATATGTTTCTTTTCGAAACAAAAAGTTTCTCTTTTGTTGCTCAGTGTTATTAACTGTCTTTTACTGTTTATTATACCATTATATAGGACTACTGAGAAAGAAGAAACAGACATCTTCCAAACTACAAAAAAAAATAGAAACGCAATTCCAATGCTCCTAGAAAAAGATAACGTTGAAATACTGATCACGGCCTCATTGGCGGTGTTGCTTGTCATGTTGATTGTTTGTATTAAAATGCCGGCACAACAGGACGTTGGATTGGAAGAGGACGAACAGAATATCAACTTCATTACCGGCGGCCTCCCAGGTCAACCGACCTAACCCTGTGTGATTTTTATCTGTGGAGTTACGTAAAAGACGTGTTTTTATCCCTCCTATGTCTCACACTCTTGAAAATCTGTGACATCGATTTGTTGAAGCTGTGATAACTAGAGACCAGCTGATTCACATTGAATGCATGAATAACTGTAACTTGAACTTTTCTCTTTCCACAAACGTTGGAATTGTGTTTATATTTTTTGTAGATTGGAAGAAATAAACGTTTGAAGTCTGTTTCTTGTTTCTGAATAGCCCTGTGTAATATATTCATATGTGTGACCGTATATTTAGTTTTATTAATATTAATAATAATAATCATAATAATAATATTAATATAATAAAATTAATAATATGGAAAAAAGACTTCATTATTACCAGGTAATTTTTAACACTTCTTGACACCCGACATTTGAAATATAATTACTTACTTACTTTATAAAGAAATTCTACAGTTTTTATTAAACATACTGTAACATTCCAAGCAATTTGTGATTTTTATCAAGAGGAGCACAATTCCTAAAGTAAAGTAAAGTGTTCCCACAACAGACCCGGAGGCCCTTGGGGTAGTAGGAGGTTAAGGCCTCACTCCTGTGTGGCATTGATGCAATGAGGTTAGCAATGAGTTTTTGGGGGATACTTGGCCACTCTTCCATAAGAGCAATGTGCAGCTCTGGAACAGTTATGGGAGGTGCTGGTCTGCCTGTAATGCGCCTGCCTAATGCATCCCACACATGCTCAATCGGATTTAAGTCCGGGGAGGAAGCTGGCCATTGCATACGCTCGATACCCTCCACTTCCAGCATGTCGTCCACCAAGCCAGCTCTGTGGCGTCGTGCATTATCGTCCATAAAAAGAAAAGGAACACCTATGGCACCAGCATGAGGCACGACAAAAGGTCGGAGAATCTCATCTCTACACCTTATCGCAGTCAAAGTAAAACCTTGGATGACGTAGAGGTCCGTACGTCCACCACTACTGACTCATGTCCACACCATCAATCCACCGCCACCATATGGGGATCTCTCACGTACAAAAGTTGGATTGTTTCGTGTCCCTTTTTCCCTCCAGATGAATACACGCCGAATCGCAACTCAACAGAAAAAAGAACTGATCTCCATTCGGCATGCCTCCACCCACGATGTTCCTCCGCCCAGTTTCTGCGATCCCTACGGTGTTGTGGAGTTAACCTGGTACACACCATGGGCCTACGGGCATAGAGACCACTTCCATGCAGTCGATTAGGGACAGTTTGAGTTGACACCCTGCGTCCTGTTGTGTTTGAAGTGTATTTCGCAGTTGAGTTGCATTCTGCTGTCTATTCCGACGGGCTGTTAACAAGAGGTAACGGTCATCCCTTGCTCTTGTTGCCCGTGGTCGACGTTGTCCGGCTCTTCTGTGAACAGTATCTATTCTTTGAAAACGATCCCAAAGTCTGGAAATCACGCTTTGAGATACCCCAATGGCTTGTGCCACCTCTTGTTGTGTCTGTCCAGCTTCCATCTTTCCTATGGCCCTCCAAGCCATTGGTTCAGGTAAATCACGTTGTCGAGGCATTACTGTCCCTAAGGCAAGTCGTTCACTAACTGAAAACTGGACTGGATTTAAAAACAGCAACAAAACATTCACCCCCACACCGCCCTTTCACATCAACAGTACAGACACTGCCCTCTGGTGTGGTACCGAGGTTACGTAACAACTTCAAACTCTTGTTTACATTATCTTGGAGTAATAGAAAGTGATTGCATCTAATACTGTTTCAAAAATCCCAGTCTTAATAGGTTATTCTACAATATCCCCTAATTTTTTTGAGCAGTGTACATGGTCTTTATAAAAACAAGACTGATATAATAAGAACAGTTAAGTCTCGTAGACTGCGATGGGCAGGACATGTTGCACGTATGGGGAATGAAAGACTTGCATGGAAGGTTCTTGTAGGAAAGCCGGAGGGAAATCGCCCAGTTGATAGACTTAGAATGAGGTGGGAGAATAACATTAACTATGATTTGAGGAATGTAGATTATACAGGGAATGATTGGAAATTATTAGCTAAGGATAGGGATGTATGGAGAGCTTATATCCGCGCTGACATGAACCTACGGGTTCGATAGTGCCAGTGAGTACGTACGTAAGTAAAATATGCATTGTTTTATTCCCATACATCCGTAATGCAGAATCCGTTAGCATTTCAGTTGTTTCAAAATGGACGCTTCTCAAGAATTCCTAAAATATTGTAAAGGAAAGCTTTAGGACAGTTGAAGGAAATCAAAGTACGAGTATTTTGAATATTTTCAAAGCAGTTAGTGAGAAATGTCCCACATTAGCATTTGAGGATGTGGTGAAAATAACAGAATTTACAGGTGAGTAATGGAAATATATATAAAGGATATCGACATCATGGAAAAAGCTTAGGTCAAATTGTCTGATTAGGTATGTTCATATATAACTGTATTGTCATAAAATAAATTAAAAATGCAAGTTCCTAATTATTGGTGCCATCTTAATTTGTATCCAGTCCAGTAAAATACGATTTTGCCTGGGAAATGTTTCTATTGATGACAGTTCCGTACACCAATTCATTCACACGACGATTAAATTAGCACCACAGTTCCCTCAATAGACCGAGTCGGCGGAAGTAAGTAATACTTAAACAAGTTCTTATAGTAGGCCTACAACCAGAGCTAGTGCAGGTTCATATGCGTATAATTATTTCATTGTATGTTTATTAATATAATGTAGACCTAATTATATTATGAAATGGTGAACACGATAAAATATCTACTTTTAATGACATTACAAACCAGAAGTTGGCTTGATGATCGAGGAAAAACCAGGGAAAAACCTCATTCAAGTTGGTCGGTATTAGGATTTGAATTCGGAACCTATCAAATATGAATCCCAAAACTCGCTCTATATCCACATGTGAGATAAAAAAACATAACCTCAGATTCCCCAGTCTGAATGTAGGCTACATACAGAAATTAAAGATTATAAAGAGAAGAAATAGAAACAGAAGAAGCATATTAAAAACAAAATACTGTTACAGTATTGCTTCAGTGTAACACCTAGGCCTAAAATATATGATCGTACTAGAAATACATTATAAATTGGACAGTTAATAAAAATGTTTCAAATTTTGAAGAAGTGGCGGATTAAAAATATATAGGAACAATAATTAAAAACAAGACTGATGCGCAGAAAGAAAATAACACAGGCTAAATTCTGTAAATGCATGTTATTGCCATCACAGGGACACTTGTCATCTCTAACTTCACAAAAAATACCTTAATTTTAAATACATAGGCCCTAACATGACGAGTTATTTGTATGCGAAACACTGTTGTGTAGTGAGTTAGTTAGTTCATAAGACATATTTGCACCCAATAGGAATTCCGTGACGATGCTGGTGGTGGTGCCTGCTTTCCAAGTCCACAGGAAATAAACTAGCAATTGTATAGTTACAAAGTTACTATTAGCTCGCCCTTGATTGGAGAAACCACACATAGAAATAATTCAGAACAGAATATCAATTAGCATCAATGCCGGGAGAGAAATTTTGACTTTTCAGCGTTACAAATGGTGGAGGAGAGATCAACGGGTAGGAGGAACACTTTAGCCGCAGAAAAGGTGACTCTCACACGGGAGAAATGTTTAAACAAACCAATACGTTCAATCAGTGTTATGTCCTAATTAATAATCAACGACACCCTTTAAAAGGTAAACTAATCAGTATCGCATTTATAATCTAGAAGAGAAAGGACCAACCAGACCTCTTTTTACAAGCTTCGTGTTATGTTACGTGCCCTAAGTCCAGATACGTGACACGGGTTTCTAGTCCTTTCCAAAGGAACATATACTTACACTTTTTATGTCCTAAAAATCCATAAACGCCGGCAGAGTTTGTTCCCGTGAACTTTAAAACCAGAGGCGAGCATGATAAGCTCTAGTCTAGCAAGATCGATTTCACGTCTAAGAAGAAGGAAAATAATAAGAAAATGCTCTAATCGTATGCATGTTGCATTCTCAATGTCACATTAACAGAAATTGTAACGTAACGTAACTTTAAACAAATTAAACTGTGCTTACAAATATTTAAACACGAGGAAACGTGTTGTAATTAAATATCTAAATCGATTTGGAGCTTTTTCCCCAACGTCCAATAAACAGTTTTATTGAAGACAGATACATTTCACAATAGTAAATTACAATGCGGGGATGGGAAGTGGTTTTTACAGAAGCGAGAAAATTATTAAGAACAGAGCGATAGCAAGGGTTTTAATTTCCGAGATTCTGTAAAACATTTCACAAACGTATGTTATACATATTTTTAGCTCGACAATGTTTTCATAATGATAAATAATTGTAAAATGATAACATCTTTGTTGGAAATATTTGCGTTCATTATAAACAACTGACTGATGTTACCAGGCTGACCAATGTACGTACGGTAAATGCCGAAAATAATTTCGTTGAGACTACACCTAGACCGTGACACCAACCAGGCATAACATGACGGCAAGTACGAATTTATTGTTTTATATTCTTTCAAATAAAGCTCAGTTCATTTAAAATGCTGTGAATTGTTTGGTATAATGTATATTCACACTACCTATTGGATATATGTTTGTATACACATTGTAACGTAGCGTAGAAAAAAAATGACAGCGGTTTTACGTCCCGCCCTACGTAGGTAATTGTAATATTACAGTACAGTTATTTATGAGTTGGCTACCCCGAATTTAGGACACCCTACTTTCCATCATGGTCGTCATTCCTGTAAGTACGACAGAACGCATTATTGTGCAAAAAATTAATTGTAAAAATGTCCTTTGTACTAAGCGATAACAATAATGTTGAGTAATAACTGTACTAACGTAGCAACGTCACTATTGTAAAAATGCAAACTTTCCTACAATTATTTTAAAATAATTTATTATTTACAGATGTAATTCAGAGTTAATCATCGATATATAGCGCGGAAAGTATGTATCGACCTTCCTCTATCAGATAATATATTCAATACCATAGATTAACATCTTTAAAATGAAGGGTACAAGGAAAAATCCAGGAAAGTCACTTATCCATCATTATAAAATGCCTTCTATTGAGGCGATTAGAAACAAAGGGGTGTTGAATTTTTTCTTGAAAAAGTGAGTGTTTAAGGCA
>JASPKZ010010503.1:0-38264 GCA_030220185.1 Diploptera punctata
TTTATTTGGCAGAATATGTAGTTTTTTAAAAAAAATCTTTATAATATGCTAAAATAGGTAATAAAAAATTTTCATATTGATTAGTAAGTTCTAATTCCTGGAGATTATAAATTTTAGCCACGTATAAGGAAGGGAAAAAACATGTAATTACATAAAAAATTCTGGCCTTAATTAAATTTCCGGAAAACATAATACTTCAACGCCAGACTCCTTCAGCAAAGCTAAACTAAAATGGTCCATTCGCAGGAACAGATATACTAAACGAAATCCACACAAAGTCAACTTATGTCCACATTGTAGGCTGGTTTAGGGATACATCTTGTTTTTGGTTAACTAATCGTATGAATCCAGTTAAGTTGCAACAAGAAGGAAAACATCCTTCCGAGCCAAGTTCCAGTTGTAATGAAAAAATCAAAGTGTGACTGAGTTTGATAGAATAAAGGTTACCCCCAAAAGTAGAAAATATAGTTCGCTCTCCAACACTTCAAAATAAAGGAAATAAAAAAATAAAAATATATTTATCTTGACACGTCTATATAACTTACATGGAAGATCTTACAATATATAACTACAATTATAAATACATTAAATAAGCATTGTTTTGTCTTTGCTTACACAATGCAGAATCGTGGATTCAATTGTGTCAAAATGGCAACATTAATGTAGATTCATTGATCATCAAAACCAAAAATTTGAAAAGCGTAAAAACAAAAATATTTTCAATAATTTCAAGTTGGCTCAGTGGAAAAATATCCACGCTAACAAATGTGATTATGGGTGAGAATAGCAGAATTTACAAGGTGAGTCAGCAAGGAACATAAATCTGCTCATATAATGAAATTTGCAGGTAAATAAATTTTAAAGTTGTTTTACTCCTCTTTTTGAACTATTACGGTGAATAAAATTATTAAATGTAACATTTAAAATGTATTTTTGGTAATATGTTTCCTTTAAATTACTCTGAAACAGGGGACCATTCGGGCGCGGTACAGTGAAATCGAGGAGGAAGCAGATTTTTGAAAAACTGTGTAAAGTAAAGTTTATATTTGGATTCTTTGTGTTATTAATTTATAAATTTACTCATATTCAATTATGTTTTTTTAAAAATAATTACTATTAATATATAAGAAAATATTAATGGTTGTTTGATCAGCTGAGGAAAAAAATAATTAACGACTAGATTGGAAGACAGAGAGATTAGAAAATAACACAAAATTAATGCCGCAGGAGGTACTGGGATATATGTTCAACGATCTAAATAATATCCATCCATCCATAGTAATTCTGCCCCGAGTAAAGGTCTTTCACTGCAATATAACTTCCTGCTATGCTTTGCAGCTTACTAGGGAATGTGGTGGCCGGTAGTTCGCGTTGCTTTCCACCCGGTGAAGGATGATGATGGTAATGATAAGATGTAATGATAGAATAATTATTATGGCAATATGATTTCGGGACCGTTTGAGCTAAAGTTTTCCTGACAGTGTCTTAAGGTGAGGAAAAAACCCCGATCAAAACTCAACCACAAGAAAAACTCGCCCGAGCGGGATCGAACCAGGCTCGGCGTGACAAGATAGCACGCTTACCTCGAGACATCACGATCACGGTGGACTCTAAAATATAGTGTTAGAAAAAAAAAAACATAGTTGAAACCTTTTCTGTTTTGTTTAATGTAAAGTGTTCTGCATGTCAAGTACAAAATGAAAACAATCACTGTAATTACTCTAATAAAAGATATTTTCAGAACGTTGTTTTGAAACATAATATCCAAGCAAATTTTGACGTGCTCTCGTAGAGGTATAACAAAGCGTATATAACATTTTTCCTATGGAATAGTATTTTTTTTTGCTACTAATATTTACAGACTTCAGACTTTGTGGTTACTGTTTTGCTTTTCCTCGAATAAGTCGAAGAATAGTTAAAAATATGAAAAATATTAATTTTAAAATCAAAATGATCTTTGAAAAAATAGGAATACTAAATAAAAAAAAATACTGCATAATTTGGTTAGATCTATAAACAAATATATATACTTTGTAAACCTGCAAATAAATAATTATTGTTATTAAATTTCATTATTTACTTTTACTTTATTATTATTGTTGTTCTTACCCCGAAGAGAAACAAAACTAACAGCTGCTGTCTCATAACTCAGTGTTGATTCTCTAAAGGCTACAAACAACCTCGATGACAAGTTATCTGGTCTTCCAGATATTATTCAAGTACGCAATCGAACATGTCTAAATGGTACAAAGAGTAGGGTGCGGGTAGGCAAACAGTTATCAGATACTTTTTCAAATTCACTATTCGATTTTTCTACTAGAGCACGTTATCAAATCTTTATAGGATAAAGAAGGTCACAAGCTCAATGGTATTAATAAGCTGTTAGTTTATGCTGATGATGTACATTATTTAGGCGATAGCGAGGAGATACTACGGGCTAACATGTACATTCTTTTATAACACTATAAATTGGGACTGGATATTAAACAGCAATAAAACTAAAATATGGGCCACACTTAGAAATATATTATGGAAAAGGCAAGTTAGTGATCAAATGAGGGGAAATTAAAAGAAGTGGCTGAACTCAAATACCTAGGGAAAAGTAGGAATAAAGTGCAGAAATAAATTAAACAAAGGCTCAATTCTGGAAATGCGTGCTGCTATGGATTACATGGATTCTTGTAAAAAAACGGAAAATATGTAATTGTGTTATATTATATCGATACAAAACAATGACTAATTTTAAGGGGGCAGAAAAGATTACGAGAATTTGAAAATAAAGTACTTCGATTTGTTTTAAACAAAGTGAGACGAACAGGCAGATGAACGAAGAAGACTATTATGATGATCGTTATGGAAAAACATAAATAAATATTAAATTTCACATACTGGGGTGGATCGACATGTAGTTTCTTCCATTCACCTGTACATATGTCTCCGTTTGGTCAACAGAACTTCCAATGTACTTTACTGTCAAATACCAATATTTTTTCTAGTCTTAAAATAAGAAATCTGTTTTGCATCCTTTTAATATTACATTGAAGAATCGCCATTTTATGCATATTAATGTAACATTTTGAGACAACAAGAGTCTCCGTAGTGTGTATTATAACCTATTCCACCGTTTCCAGAGTTGATCCTATGCATAATTCATTTCTGTGAGCTACTGTTGCAAGTTATTTGAATTCCGACAATTCATAAAAAATGCTATAATTTTCTGTTAATACTTTCCATAATTAGGAAGAAGAAACTATACAACTACC
Organism: Diploptera punctata; assembly: GCA_030220185.1. Classification (NCBI taxonomy): domain Eukaryota; kingdom Metazoa; phylum Arthropoda; class Insecta; order Blattodea; family Blaberidae; genus Diploptera; species Diploptera punctata. The sequence continues at coordinate 3,264 of JASPKZ010010503.1, forward strand.
ACAATAACTGTGAAAATGTACTAATCAGTTATAAATTATTATCTTTCTGGGAAACCACATTTCAATATCAATTTGATGCAATGAAGAAAAACAATGCCCTATTGAAAACAATAGTATAACGGAATCATTCAAATAATCCCAGCACTGTGAGTGTGTAAAAGTAAATTCTATGAGGAGAGAAACGTGTAGAGGAACTATTTGGTAAGAATATTGTAGCCCGGATGGATGCTACAAAATGAGTGATTTCATTACGTAATACATAATTGACTGTTCGAACTTTATGGTGAAAACAGGTCATTTATATCAATTTAAATATAAAATACTTTAATATACATATATATATATATATATATATATATATATATATATATATATGCAGAACCATTGCTCAACAAAACACAAAGTCCAACAAAATCACATACAGGATGTATGCATGTTTAATTGAATATTTCTTAAAGAAATAGAAAAATATATTACATGGAAATGTCTGCCATTCGCTCTTAGGAAAATGTTAGTAGAAACCTTTGCAATGCCCCATTTTGATTATTGTGACACTTTTTTACAGACTTAATATTATTTTCACATCAAAGACTTCAACGTGTTCATATTTCTTCTTCGCACGTTTTTATCTGTGGTATTCGCAAATTTGGCCATGTTACACCGTCCCTGGAACAATTATTGTGGCTTCGTCTAAGAGATCGTAGAACTGTCCATTTCCTATCCCTTCTCCATAAAAATACTTCACACATCATCGCCTAATTATTTATCACGACCGCTTCATCAGACTATCCGACACACATAATCTTGACACTCGATCCCATCAGTACATTGTCCTTTACGTCCCTCCTCATCGCACTGTATACTATTCATTTTCTATTACGGTCTCACTTGCCAAAACATGAAATTCCCCTTCCGCCTATGTAAGAGACTGTCAAAGTAATAACATCCTTCAAAAACAAACTAAAGAGTTATTTAATAACAAACTAACTTATACACCTCACTGATAGTATTCGTTTACCATTAATAAATTCAATTATTTATGGAAATAATACTAAGATTAACAAATATTTTCTTTTTCTTTGTTTTATATATTGTATATCGTAAAATTAGTTTTCTATATCACATTATTTTTCTTTGCTTTCATATATATTAGACAGGGACAATTTAATATGTTTTGCTTGTATACATTTTATTATTAGTTTTAGTCTTAATTTTAACTAACATTAACTGGTTGCAATTAGATCGTAATATAATAGATATTATCTTTTTGATCAATTTTTATTTAGTATTTAATATAGATTTAATTCAAATTGTTATATATCTGATGTAATATACGTTTGTCCTAGTGAGTGGAAGAGAAGGCCACATGGCCTTAACTGCACCAGGCTAAATAAATCTAATTAATCTAATCTAATCTAATTCTATGTGCAGCAACCAATTTACGCTAGATTTCTGTCACTAGGAATCATTTAGGAGAGTAGTAGAACACCTTCATACAGTGATACTTAAAAATGAGAGTATTTTTTGGAAATATAATATAGAGTTGTAAATAAAAATGCATCACTCACTCCACATAAGCATATATTTTTTGGCGTAATATTGGATGAAGTTGTATTTAAGGTACGTATGTGCCAATTCATGGCTCAGAAAAGTTCCAGATTTTGTCCAATAGAGTCTTGTGGATCAAGATAGTACTTGTTATATTAGTTTATGTTTTCTGGATCTCTGAGTGTTGTGCTGACGAGTTGCCTATTTTGTTTTTCAGTTTATAAAGTGAATCTGCGGATGAATTCATGAATCAAGAATAACGATTGTACTTCATACTCCACTCGTGGGGGCGGGGCAGATAAGTAGTCAGGCGCCTGATTCGTCGGGTAATTGATCCGTGTTCCTGGGAGAGAAGGCGGAGTAAACCCATGATAATGGGGGACAGTAAATACAAATGCTAGATCAACCCGAGTGTGGGCCACGCGGCTTCTCTCGGGGTATAAATGGACGGTATGAATGGACAACGTTTTAATAGGTAAGTGCTTCTCCTCTTCTTCCACACTTATTCGAAATTTGTAGGATTTTTATAGTGTATACACGTCCAATACTAACTTTAGACCATTGTGCTTTGTTCAGTCTATATTTTAAATTCATAATAAGTGTTCAAATTTTGTTGATTTTATTGGAAACCACCAGGTTACTTCTTCTTTCGGCTTTTCCCCACTTTAAGGTTTACCGTCCTTCAGTTTTCCTTCATATCTCTCATCATTCCAATCTCCTTCTCCGAAATTCCTATCATCCATCATAATTCTCACGTAAGTTTTTCCATTTCCGTCTTGGTCTGCCATGTTTATTTCTTTCCAACGGGTGATCATTTGTAATATGATGTTTGGTTATTCATCATTTTCCATTCTCTGTACATGCTCATAGAATTTAAGAGTTTGATTTTCAATCCTGTTAACAACAGATGTACTGACATCAATTTCTTTTCAAAGGAAATGTTTTCTTATTTTATCCTGTTTTGTTTTTTAAAGGCGTCTTCTAAGATATTCAAATTCAACTGTTCTAATTTTATTCTTTTATAATCCCGTCAAAGATCAAGTTTCGCTACCATATGACAAAACATTCTACATTATATTATTATAAATTTTTATCTTAGTTTCCTTTGTAATATTTTTGTTCCAAATTATTCCATTTAATGTCTTAGTTTCATTTTCAGCAATATCAACTTTAGTTTGTACATCTCTTTCACATGTACGTAAACATGTAATTATTGACCCAAAATATTAAAAAATTCACTTTTTTTTTATCTTCCCTGTTTTCAAGTATGAGGTCATCGACATCTCTTCTCAAACAAATATATTGTGTTTTCAGTAAATTTATATTCGGTACCCATTTTGTACATTCTTCCTCTAGTTTACGTAATAATTAAAGTTCCTTTAGTTTATTTTTACTAAAAAGTAAAAAGAGGGAAGTGTGTATTTAATTTTGTTTGATTATATTATAATTATTATTGTAATTACCTCTATAATTCGAATAGCTTGAAATGCTGTGTTTTATAATATGTAATTATATTTAAGGTTGATTTAAGTGTGAATGTGGAGTGCCGACCGCAGGTTATTTGCAAACAAGATAACATTCGACTTAACTTTTTAAATATAAAATATAATTTATAATGTCTTTGAGTTTTATGTTTAAGTTAAATGTCATTTCATTTCTCATAGAATTTTGAACTGATTAGTTGCATTATTTAGAATTCAAAATTGTATGCAGACAATCACCCTGTACATTTTTTTACCTCAGACACCAAGACTCTTTGGACTAACCGTATGAAACTTTTGTTAATACAAAGTAACTAAAACTTCGTCCAATTTTACGCCAAACAAAATCTACTTATGTTGGTGATGATTTTTATAATTTACATTTTTGAATTGCATTTCTACAAAACATCTCGTTTTGAACAATTTACGCCAAATGATATCTACTTATGTATTCACTTAGGTTTTCACGGCCGGAGATATTATGATGACCTTGAAGTACACCCTTAGACAAAAAAATGAGTCATCTCTTGATTCTATCAACCGATCGGGGAACTTCGTGAGCACTCGCAGAAGCCTTATTCACATTAACACGTTTTCAGTTATTGTACTGTGGTGTATGCTAGTTAAGGTAGTGCACACTCAAGTAACATAAAAGAGAGAGCTTGCCTTTGTGTGTTTCCGTGGTCCAGCGGTTTAACTCACAACATCTGCGTTCGTGACCTGACGGGTTCGATTCCCGTTCTACTTTTTTTTTCTTACTGAATGTTAGGATAGCATTACGCCTGTAATATAGTTTCATATTTAATGTTATATTTGAGTTTTATGGCTTTAATGCACACACAAAGCACATAAATGAAAACCTTCTAATAATTAATAAAAGAAAGAATTAATATCTTCTAAAATGAAAAACTTTAACAAAAAAAATCAATATCGGGTGTATCAATCCTCAGCATCTATTGCCGCCTCAATCTGCGGGGCATTGATGCAAAAAATTTCTACAGGCACGTGGACGATCGGCTAGAGCATCCCAGGCGTCTTGAATTTGTGCCCATAAGCCATGTTTCGTTTTTCGTGCATCTGCAGGCCAATTAGAGTTAATCTCTATTTTCATCTTAGCCCATACATTTTCAATTGGATTCAACCTGGTGAACAGCGAAATTTGATTTGCCTTCTCCTTGAACAATGAAATCAAATTTCGCTAAACATATTTCAGAAAGCGCCCACAGTTTCAACAATATCGATAATACAATGCAAATTATACACAGAGAAAACAACAGACACAAAATTAACATTTTACACAAATTCAAATTATCAAGAAGGCCAAGAATACAAACATTCTCAACGAAAATGTGCCTAATAAGCAAAACCCTCTTTAGACATACAGTTAATTCACTACTACTACAACAACTCCAGAAGATGAAGCATGCATCGAAAGGCCTAGAGTTAAATCAACGAATATTTTAGATAGTTGAGGAAAACGGTAGTATACAAGGTAAAAATAAATAATAGTTTAAACAAGTTAAAACAACATGCTTTATTAGAAAACCGACCTAAAAAATGAAAAAATAATTTTATTTTCCAAAACGCTTGGGATATAATTACAGTGGTCAACAAAAAATAATCTCCAACACATCTAGAATAAAACTAGAGTTATCTACAAAAACAATAATTTTAATATCAAAAGCGTGGGGTGCTCTATATCAATTAATACTTATATTTGATAATAAACAGATATTGGTAAAAGTAAAGTCTCCAAGAAGAAAACGTAAAAACCATAAAAAGCACCCAACGCTTTTGATGGTAAAATTATTTTTTTTTGTAGATAACTCTAGTTTTATTCTAGATGTGTTAGAGATGATTTATTTGTTGGCCGCTTTAATTTTTTTCCCCAAGCGTGTTGGAAATTAAAATTATTTTATTTTTTTGTTCGGTTTTCTAACAAAGCGTGTTGTTTTAGTTTTTTAAACTATTATTTTTTTTTAGTTTGGTTATCTAATAAAGCGTGTTGTTTCGGTTTTTAAACTATTATTCATTCTTTTTAATTTTTAGTTTAATTTATTGACATAAACCGGAATCCCATGAAAATTTAATTGCTTAATACTTTTCTAAAAAAAAACCTCCTGCCAGGATTTGAACCAGCGACCTATTGATTGCTGAAATTATATATCACTACAGTCCACCGCTCTAGTAACTGAGCTCTTACAACGATTGACTAAAAAGTCGATAAGTCCGCAACCTATTACACAGGTTTTTATTTTTATTTTTTTCCGATTATTCTGGCCAGGATTTTGGGAAAAAAACTATGAAATTATTGTATTGTCATGGTTCCTTTACAAGTATGCAAAGTTTCAAGTCGATCCAATGTTTTTCAGTGGATGAAAATCGTGTTCAAAAATTCCGTTACATAGATACTGGTTCTTTACATAGAGTCTTCAGTTCATGCCATATAACACAGTAGCTCAGGGACTGCACAATTATGACTAATTTCCTAGTTTGAACCCAGCGCTGTGCCGAGTATGACTTAGAAGAAATGTGCGTTCAAGAGATGACTCTTTTTTTGTCGAAGGGTGTACATTCTATTTATAACACTAATAAATTGGGACTTCAAATAAACATCAATAAAACTAAATATATGTCCGCGCTTAGAAATATATTATATAATGGAAAAGGCAAGTTAGTGACAAATGAGGGAAATTTATAATAAGCGGCTGAACTCAAATTCCTAGGGAAAAATTACAAGTAGGAAAAAAGTGCAGAAAAGTAATTCTGGAAATGCGTGTTGCTATGGATTTCATGGATTCTTGTAAAAAAACGGAAAATATGTAATTGTGTTATATCATATGGAAACGAAACAATGACTGTAACTTTAAGGGCGGAAAAAAGATTACGAGTATTTGAATATAATGTTCTTAGAACGTTTTGCGAGACGAACAGCCGTATGAACGAAGAAGACTACATGACAGTAAGATGCATGCTCTGTATGGAAAACAAGAGGTAAAAATTACATTTTCAAGACTATGGTGGCCAGACTTGTAGTTCCCTCCATTCACCTGTCTATATGTCTCTGATTGGTCAATAGTTCGTCCTATGAAATTTATTCTCAAATACTAATATTTTCTTATGTTTTAAACTAAGAGATCTGTTTTGCATCCTTTTAATATATACATTGAAGAATCGCCATTTTATGCAATATTAATTTAACATTTCTGAGACGACAAGAGTCTCCGTAGTGTGTATTATAACCTATTCCACCGTTTCCAGAGTTGATCCTATGCATAATTCATTTCTGTGAGCTACTGTTGCAAGTTATTTGAATTCCGACAATTCATAAAAAAATGCTATAATCTTGTGTTGATATTTTCAATATATATATATATATATATATATATATATATATATATATACAGGAAGAAGAAACTATGCAACTACCAACATAACTGTGAAAATGTACTAATCAGTTATAAACGTTTATCTTTCTATGAAACCACATTTGAAAATCAATTTGATGCAATGAAGAAAAACAATGCAAATTGAAAACAATAGTACACGGAAGTCATTCAAAAAATCCCAACACTGTGAGCGTGTAAAGTAATTTTTTTGAGGAGAGAAAACTGTAGAGGAACTGTTTGGTAAGAATATTGTAGTCTGGATGGATGCTACAAACTCTATGAAGTTGCCTGAAATTTGTTGTGAAAATAAGACAAATGAAGAACGCCTTTGAATATTTGAGGTAAGGACAGTAAATCATGCTGCTTGGTTTGTCCAGTAAATGGATCCTAGAGACTTGATTCTCGAGGGGGTATAATTATCGGAATCAATGAAAGTTACTGGAACTCATCTAATTGTATTACTGTTATTAACTTAAATATTCTTGTCGATAAATTTAGTTTAGTGAAACATATTACGATATTTTTATAATGTTCAATTATATTTAAAATTGAAATCATGTAGAACAACAAGAGACTAATTTTCAATATGCAAAAATCACAGTGAAGAACTTTATTGTTCATGGAATATGCATCTTAGTTCGTATATTATGCCATATAGAAAGAATCCATTTACGAACTATTATTGGCATAAACAATAACTAAATGGCACTATCGCACCAGTAGGTTCATGGACATTCGGGCACAAACTCTCCATACATCCTTACCCTAACCTAATATTTCCCAATCGTATCTTGTATAATATAATGTAACCATTGTTAATATTATTCTCCCATCTCATTATTTGCCTGCATACTGAGGTTTTTTCAAGTTTCCATACACCTATTTCATTCCCCATTCGTGCCACATGTCCTGCCCATCGCAGTCTACAAGCCGTAGCTATTCTTATCATATCTGGCTTTCTATAAAGGTCATGTAGTTCTCTAATAAGTAAGTCTTCTCCATCCACCTGTCTGTTCATCTCTCTTTGGTTCAAAATTTTCCCTAAGAACAATATTCACAAATACTCTTAATCTTTTAATCTTCCTTAAAGTAAGAGTCCATGCTTCGTACCCATATAATATAACTTGGACGACAAGAGTTTTACATACTTTCAGTTTATTATTTTATCATCATAAGTTTCATTTTTTTATAATTACTTTTGTTCTGATGAGATCTGTCCCAACAAAGCCAAATGTGTTTGTATTTTGGGTACAAATTTGTTTAGTATGAATGCGCGCGTGTTTGTGTGAATGATGTGCTTCATCTTAATGTTGTGTTGTCTGGGAGGAGGCCTTGACATTGAGCTGATCACTCCTTCGGGGAGGCCCTCAGTGTCGTGTGGACAAATAAGTATGTACGTTATCCATAGTTAAAAATCCTTCTTATGAAAAGTCGTGTCAGCGTAAGTCCCGGATATCATGTGGCACGTAAAATTCCCAATTAGTCGGGACGTTAAACTGCGTTAACGGAACGGAAAAAAAAAATTAAATGTAAAAATTTCCAAAATATGCATCTTATTATAATTACCTGAAATCAATACGTTTTTGTGTCAATTAAATCTACAATCCTGCCATCTGGAAGAAGTCAAGGGAACAACTCATTAAAAAAACAATTTATAATGCGATAAGATAGTCGATGGATGTAAATGCAATAACTGTAAAGTGCTGCTCTCTTGTTTAAACGCATGATTTCTTATCTAAGCACAGCTCACTAGATAGAAATCCTCATTCCTTTACGGCTTTCAGATTCTGGGAAGTGAGTAATACCAGTAACGCTAGGATTTTAATGTAATATTAACATGCAAAATATGTACATATTTATGTAATAATCTCATGTAAAATATGTAAGACTATATAAAATTTCCTTACAATATGTAGTATTAAATGCTTTAAAATTAAACTTTTTGACAAATTTTATTTTTAAATTTACTTTAGGATAGACCAGGTTTGAAGGAATGGGACTGTTAAATGTCTGACAACGTGATAAGAAGGATATTGTCACGTTTCTATTATAAAGTGATCCTACTTAGGGGTATTGGGAGGTTAAGGCTCTCCTCTTTCTAGACATTTGGCACAAGATATCAGCCTTATGCGATAGCCGCCTTTACTCCTACAACAGAGTGTGGTATTGATTTTTGTTAGAGGCTGAGTCGACCCCGGGCCAGAAGGTTAAGAAGTTTAAAAAACCTGATCCCATGGGTTTCGCCCCTCGACTTGCAGCTTGTAGAATATTGCCTTAACTAACTATATCACTGCGTGTCTCCTATATATTTATACTATTTCATTCATAAACAGAGTAGATCGTTCAGGTTTAAAAGGTATATTGTAATGTGGGACCATATACCCAAGTCTTCAGTGTCTTCTTCTATCTATATTTATCGTATCTAGAAAATGTAATAATTCTTTGACCGTTTCTCAGCTGCTTTTTCATAGGTTGGAAGAAGAGTTTGATTGTATAATCAGGTTCTAAGTTTTTAATGTAAAATATTGTCACATACACTGTTTTAAATTATTTCCATTTACAAAAAATATTTTTATTTGGCAGAATATTAATTTTACTTAAGAAATCTTTAAAATATGTAAAAAAATATGTAATTATAATCATCATCATCATAGTACATTCACGAATTTAGGCCATTTGTTGACCTGTTTCGGCCTCAAGAGAAACACCATCCAGAAGTCTTTTGAGTGGACGTCCTGGTCTTCTTCTTCCTGCAGGTTGATATCTTAACATTAGTTTGGGTATTCTGTGATCTTCCATTCGATGAACATGTTGTATCCATCTTGACTTATAATCAGAAATTTTGTTTTCTAAAGATTCCATGTGTAATTCTTCTAAGATGTCTTCATTTTTTTTGTGATCTAGTAGTGTGTATCCTGCAGTCCTCCGAAGATATCTCATTTCAGCAGATCTAAGTCTCTGTATATCCTTCTGTTTCAACGTCCATACTTCGCTACCATACAAAAGAGTTGGAAGAGCCAGTGTTTTATACACTTTCAGTCTTGAATGCTTTTGGACTAACTGTGGCTTGAAGATAGAATTTATTAACCCTAAATTCTTAAAAATTTAGATATTTTTGCATTTACAATCCTTTTCTTCTTCATATGAGATATTACATCCTAGATATGTAAAATTATTCACCTGCTCCAAAATTTTATTGTCCAGTACAATTTTACTTCTGACAGGATCTACACCTTGAAATGCCATAATTTTTGTTTTTTCTGTAGATATCTTTAATCCATATTCTTCTGTAATTTTGTTAAGTTCATACAGACCTTTCTGTAGATTATCTTCGGAATTTGCTATTATTATTTGGTCATCTGCAATCAATAGGGTGTTTAATTTTCTATTTTCTGATATTCTTATTCCAAATTTATATGTTTTGTTCCAGCAACATATTACTTCATTGATATAAATTGCAAAGAGTGTTGGAGATAGGGGGCAGCCTTGTCTCACACCACGATTTATAATTCCTTCTTCAGAAAATCTGTTATTTAATTTAATCTTTATGGTGTTGTCTTTGTAAATATTTTGTATGTTCTGCCGAAGTAAATTTGGTATATTTCTGTCTTCCAATATATTTAAGAGTTTTGATCTCTTGACTGTGTCGAATGCTTTTTCAAAATCTATGAAAGCAAAATGTGTTTCTAAGTTGAATTCTCTTCTTTTTTCAAGCAATAGTTTAACAGAAAATGCTGAATCAATACAAGATCGTCCTTTCCTAAATCCATTTTGACATTCCATAAGGAATTTTTCACTGAAACTTTTCAATTTTCCATTTAAAATGTCTGCATAAATTTTGTAGCATGTGTTTAACAAACTGATTCCCCTATAGTTGTCCATTTTCTCTTGTCTCCTTTCTTGAACAGGGGTATAACAATGCTTGTCTTCCATTCTTGTGGTATATCTGCATTTTTGAATACATTATTAAAGAAGGACAACAGTCTTTCATGGAACTGTTTGCCTGCATATTTGTACAATTCAGAATTCAAACCATCTGTGCCAGTTGCCTTCCCATTTTTTAATTTCTTTAAACTATTGTTCAATTCTTCCAATGATATTATGGAATCTGTCTCATTATTATTTCGGAAAATTGTATCTTCATAGCTATTGTCAGTCCAAAGACTTTTATAATAATTGAAAAAATCTTCTTTTGTTACTCCGCAATTAATTTTGGTAGATTCTTTAATATCTTTATTCAAATGTTTTAATATTTTGAAGGCATTAGGTTGGAGCTTATGCAAATCTGATTCTAAATGTGTAACAAAATTTAACCATGTTTTCCTATGTCTCTTTCTTATTTCCCTCTTAACAATAGCTCTACAGCGTTTGAATTCTATTTCATTTTCTACTTTCTTTGTGTTCAAATATTTTTTATAAGCTGCATTTTTTTCTTCAATCAATTGTTTTATTTGATCATCCCAGATTTTTAGAGTTCTATTTCTTCTTTGTTGTATATTTACTTTTCCTAAAGTTTCATTAGCTGCATTTTGAATTATCATTTTAATGTTTTTCCATTCTTCTTCGACATCATTACTTTCTGGAGTTGTAGCCATATATTGCTGAATTCTTCTCGAATATAACCATTTAATGCTGTCATCATAAAATAATTTTACCTTGTACTTTTGTTCTATGCTCTGTTGTTGTTTCTTCTTTTTTAACCATCTTGGTGGAAATCTTATTCTTGCTTCTACTAGGTAGTGATCTGAACCAATATCATATCCTCTGTAGGCTCTGACATCGAGAAACAATTTAAAAATCTTATTATTTGCAATGAAATAATCAATGATTGATTTTGAGTCCTGACGATGCCAGGTATATTTATGTATGTTTCTATGATTGTAAAAGGTATTCGTTATTTTCAGTTCATTGTAGATAGCAAAATCTGTTAATCTTGTCCCATTCCTATTGCTGGTTGGTTCGCCAAATGTTCCAATATTATTGTTGACTTGAGCATTGCCCACTCTGGCATTTAAATCTCCTATTATGAGAATGTAATCATTTCTATTAATTTGCTATACATTTCTTGTAATATTTTATAAAATTCTTCATTGTCTTCTTCACGGCCTTCCTCTGGTGCATATACACCAAGAACTGTCAAATTACCTCTATTTATTTTCAGTCGAAGCTCTAATATTCTTTCATTCCAGTAAGTGTAGTGTTGAATTTTATTTCTTATGGTTTTATTAATCCAAATCATTACTCCAGCTTGTCCATGGGTTTTCCTGTCGACACCGCTATATATTTGTACATAATTTTGTGTTTCTTTCGTTCCTTTAAGCTTCTTCTTAGTCTCTGTAGTTACTGCAATATCAATGTTTCTATTTTTAAATATAGTGTCTAGTTCCTCTTCTTTTTCATGGATGCTTCGGACATTCCAGGTTGCATATCTTACAATCTTCATTGTGCCGTTTTCTTTTAACCATATTTCTTTGCTGTGGGTCGTCATATTTCAATTCCTTCTGGCTTTTTTCGTGTTGAGACTTGAAAGTAGTTTTGAAGTTCCTTAGGACAGGTTACTGGCCCGACGCTAAGTAGTCCAGTGGTAGGGCTGCTACCTTTTAGTCTCTGGACAGACATTAGGATACCGCATTTACTCAGTACCTGATGGAACGGTTATACCGCCGTGACTCGGTCCTCAGAGCCTCCCCCTTACAAATATGTAAAAATATGTAATGGTAACTTTTCATATTTGATTAACAAGTTCCTAATTCGTGGACAGTTATAAAATTTTAGCCACGTATAAGCAAAGGGAAGGAATATGCAATTACATACAAATCGTAGCCTTAATTATCAGTTACTGGACAAACATAATACATTCAACGCTAGACTCCTATCCAACAAAACTGATAACTAAAATGGTCCATTACGCAGGAACTGCTATATTAAGTGAATTCCACACAAACTACAACTTATGTCCACATTTAGCTGGTTTAGGGATTACATCTTTGTTTTTGTTAACTAAATCGTATGAATCCAGTTAAGTTGCAACAAGGAAGTAAAACATATCTTCCGAGCCAAGTTCCAGTTGTAATGTAAACAAACCAGATGTGTGACTGAGTTTGATTGATAGAATAAAAGTTACCTTCAATGGAGTAAGAAAATGTAGTTCGCTCTCCAACACTCGAAATAAATAAATGTATATTATCTAGCGCACGTCTATATAACTTATATCGGAAGATCTTAAAATATATAATTACAAACTTAAAACATTAAATAAACATTGGTTTGTTGTTATGCTTACACAATGCAGAAGACGTGGAATTTCAATTGTTTGAAAATGGCAAAATATATGCAGATTCCTTGATTATTGGAAAGCAAAGCATTTGAAATGCGGAAAGAAACAAATTATTTTGAATAAATTAAAATTAGTTAGTGAAAAATATCCCACATTAACAATTGATAATAGGGTGAAAATAGCAGCAGAATTTACAAGTGAGTCAGCAAGGAACATAAATTATGCTCATAATGAAATTGGACCTGAAAATAAAGGTTATAAACTGACATTATGGAATGAGTTTAAATGATTAATTAGGTAGGACCACACACACACACACACACACCACACACACACATATGTGACATAAGGGAAATTAATGCCTTGAACCCGGACCTCTCGATTGATATTCGAGTGCGCTACCACTCTTACGCTCTTAAGCAAATCTAGTACAAACATTTATTTTCCTTATATGTAGTCTCAAATATTACGAGAAGTAGCGGGAACTCGGTCTCCACTGCCACCTAGTAGCTCTTATAACAAGTAAGCAAATTAAAGTGGTAGCACACTGCCGTATCAATCCAGAGCTCCGGGTTCAAATCCCGTCCAGGCATTTATTTTTCTTATGTTAAATTAAGCTTGCATTGCTCAATGACAAAACTTTAATCATAACATCGATATATATACCTGTCGCAAATAAATAAAAGATGGAGGAAGTTCCTAATCATATTGGTACCATCTTATGTTGTTCTCAGTGTTAATTCCCGTAAAATACTATAAATAAAGCTTTTATCGTGCACAATTGTGCTTATGGCGGGTAAACGTTGTACCACGGTTCCCCCAATAAACGGAATCGGTGGAGTAATATCTTATGCAAGTTTTTTTACAGTACAACCGGAACCTTGCTCGGTACTAGTATAGATTAATTTTTAAAATTGGGTTTTCAGGCAAAACTCTTCTCCAATTAGCCAAATTATGCTGCTTTTGGAGAATACATTTCTCGATTTTAGTTTAATGCCTTATACAGAATTTTATTGCGAAAAATCGAAATTTATTATATGCCGAGTTTTATACCGTAAAAAAGAAATATTGCTGTCCTTAGAGCTTGATTGATAGAGCGCTCACACAGGCATACTTGTCAATTTGGGTGCTTACTAAGTAGGACCAATGAAAATTGTACAAGTTTTTCAAAGATAATTTCGTGAAACCAATATCAATTCCTTATATATTCCTTTGAAATTCGTTAATAGACTCTGTGAGTATTGGTACCGATGGTGTAATGTTACCACGCACGACTCTACATTCGAGGTTCCCGGATTCAAACCGCGTTATGGGACGATGGACTTTTAACGGCATACAATTTCTGAGTGAAGAATAGTGAAATTATATACCACTACAGTCCACCGCTCTACCAACTGAGCACTTACAACGATTGCTTAAAAAGTCGATAAGTCTGCAACCTATTTACCTGTTTTTATTTTTTCGATTCTCTGATGATTCTGCCAGAATTTTAGGTACAAAATTATTAAATTATTGTATTGTCATGGGTCCTTTATACGTATACAAAGTTTTAAGTCGATGTTTAAGTGGGTGAAAATCGTGTTCAAAGATTCCGTTACGTAGATGTAGGTCTGTTACATAGATAGATAGATACATGTCAAGCTAATATAAAGCGTGTAATGTGTTGAATATAGCAATTTATATATTAAGATGTAAGAATCATAGAATTCATGTGGCTCCCAGATTGTATATATAGTGCACGAATGTAAGCAAGTACCGCTTGCGGGATATAATAGAAAAAAAATGTAGCAATTGATTAAACCACAATAAAAAGAAACCGCTGTTTGCACTTTCTGAAATGTGTTATTTCCGATTGAGGGTCTTTCCACTTTTCAGCGGTTGCCCTTTTACCAGCCGGCTGCTGGCCCTTCACATCCACATGTGTCAATCACAGAGGTAGATGATCAACAGCCAGTGTAGGGGTGACATGTGGTTAGCATGTCGAGTCCCCCAGCCGTTATAGCTGGTTCCTCAACCTGGAGCCGCTACTTATTGTAGCTACCCAATTGCCTCACGATGCTGGGTGGGCACCGGTCCCATACTGGCCGAAATACCATGAGAAAATTTCTTCCCCCATGGAGACTCGAACCAGCGCAAGTCCCGTAGCTCTGCGCCAAGGCTTCCTACCTTAACCGCTCGGCTACGGCGCGGAAATATAATTGACATGGGCCTATTTACATCATTATGCATTAGAAATTAATTAATAATCTATAATGTAGGTTTAATATACAGTTTTGTGTGTTTAATTTTGTTTCCACTAGGGTACATTCTTACAATATTGCGATCCTATTTGCCAATAAATAATATGATCTGGTTTGCAGTGGATGAACAAATGAAACATAACAAACGTTTCTCATTTGTTTTTAAACATCACCCTTTACATTAAATATATAAATATTTTTAAATAACTATTATTAAATAATGATTTGTACAAGTTTTTCAAAGATAATTTCATGAAACCAATATCAATTCCTTATATATTCCTTTGAAATTCGTTAATAGGCTGTGTGAGTATTGTTTTAATAAATAATCAGTGATAGAACTCATCATATTCCAAACCTGTAAAAACAAGCAATTTTATTCGTTAAATAGTCCTAACAAACGCCACTTTTCATTTCCAAATCCTCTAGACATTTCTTATGATAATTACTATTATATTCATGTCTGTTACCTTTCTTATGTATTGGGTGGATTTTTGTTAACTTGCATTGTCTTGGAACGTTTAATATTCTCTGTAATGAACGTAAGTCTGGCTTTGGAACATCTTAGAGTGAACAAATCAATCATTGTTATATCATATAGGGTAGAAACGAAATGATGACGTTAATGGAGGTTATTTTAGTTATTTAAGCCATGCGGTTCACATCTAGGGATTAATAACAATACAAAGAATCCAAGTAAAAGCTTGATATTGAGCGATTCCGTGAAAATGTCATACCGAAGTGAACATTAAGAAATTGTCGCAGGAATAGTTTCGTCAACGGAATCTAACACATCTTTAGAGATAACATGTTGCGATTCTAAAAGAGAATATTTCAAATATTTACCATTTTAATATAAAATCAGTGGTAGAACTCGTCCTATTCCAAACCTGTAAAAACAAGCAATTTTTTTACGAATTTGTTGTTTAACTATTTGATCGTATTAATTTGTTTTATTTAACAATCTCCTTTGTTAAACCATATTTTGGCCCTTTTAGCCGTTACTGTAACAATATTAACTGTACTTTAATGTTACAGATACCTTAAATGTGCTCTATTACTGTTAAGTGTATGCAATGGTCAGTCAGTCACGGAAAACCTATACAAATCATTTTACACAACTAAACAATTGATGGATTAAAATTCCTTTCTAGATTCTAGGTTATCAGTATATAACTAACTCACTGGCCCTGTCAAACTCTAATCGTCCCCTGTATAATCAACTTCCCTCAAATCATGGTTAATGTTACTCTCCCTTCTAATTCTTGGTCGATCTGCTGGACGCTCATTTCTTGAAAATGCCTACCTTGGTTTATTTTAATACGATATTCTGTGTTTCGTTGTGAAACATCGAAAAATGTGACCGCTAGAGCGGTTTTTAAATTTTCGTTTCAGCTGAACTCCTACACCTAATGATTTTAACACATAATAGATAACAGCTAATCACTCGCCGCACCCGCACACGCACACGCACGCACACACACACACACACATATATATATATATTATTTTAATATAATGTTATAATGTTAATATAATTGTTATAATGATTTATATAGATTAATGTATCGACTTGCCCATTCACATTCTTTGTCATAGTTGATATATATGTATGTATATATATATACATATGTATAACTTATATATATCCATCCATAGTAATTCTGCCCGAAGGTAGGTCCTTCACTACAATCATAGAATTTCCATGCTATTTTTGCAGCTTTACTAGGGAAATGTAGGTGTGGTAGCTTCACGTTGCTTTCCACACCGGTGAAGGATGATGATGATGATGATGAGGATGATGGTGATGATGATGGCCATATGATTTCAGGGACCAATTGGGCCTTAAAGTTTTCCTGACATTTGTCATACAGGTGAGGAAAAACCACGATAAAAACCTCACCCAGAAAAACTGCCTCGACCGGGGATCGAACCCGGGTGCGCTGCGTGACAAGGCAGCACGCTACCTCGAGACCTCGGTGGACATATATATATATATATATATATATATATTGTGTGTGTACAAGAGGAGCCGGACATCATAGACATCATAGAAAAGAAAGGATTACAGTGGTATGGCCATGTAAAAAGAATGCGAGAGCAAAGATTGCCTAAATTTTTTTATGGAATGGATCCCAAAAGAAAGGAGGAAGAGCGAAGAAAACTTGGATAGAAGAGGCACAAGCAGCTATGAATATCAGGGGATTGAAGGAAGATTCATGGATGGACAGAGAGGAATGACTTTTGGTTTCCGAAAGACGGTGGCTGCTGCCATGATACCGGGTGATGATATATATATATTTTATATATATATATATATATATATATTATAATTTTATATATATATATATATATATATATATATATATATATATATATATTATAATTATAATTCCAAACACCAAACAAGAAGTTAAGAATAATCGACGCGTTTCAATAACGAGGTTATCATTATTGTCTTGAAAAGAAAGCTTTGCTGTTTGAACCCATTGACTATTTTAATACTTTTTTTTGTGTTTGGGATTATATATATGCTATAGCCCACCGCTGTGGTCTCGAGGTAGCGTCCTGCCTTGTCACACAGCGGGCCCGGGTTCGATCCCCGGTCGGGGCAGTTTTTCTGGGTGAGGTTTTTATCGGGGTTTTTCCTTACCTGTAAGACAAATGTCAGGAAATCTTTAAGGCCCAAACGGTCTCCGAAATCATATGGCCATCATCATCATCCTTATGATTATCATTATCATCATCATCCTTTACCGGTGTGGAAAGCAACGGGAAGCTACCACACATACAATTCCCTAGTAAAGCTGCAAGCATAGCATGAAAATGCTATGATTGCAGTGAAGGACCTGCCTTCGGGCAGAATTACTATGCATGGATGAATGGATGGATGGATATACTATAGTAATTCTGCCCAAGGGCAGGTCTTTCACCGCAATCACAGCATTTGCATGCCATGCTTTGCAGCTTTACTAGGGAATTATAGATGTGGTAGCTTTCGTAGCTTTTCACAGCGGTGAAGGATGATTAAATTATAAGGATGATGATGGCCGAATGATTTTCGGGGACCGTTGGGCCCTAAGCTTCCTAAAATCCGTCTTACAGGTGAGGAACGACCCGAAAAAACCTCATCCAAGAGCCTGTCCCGACCGGGAATCGTTCCCGGACCCGCTGCGTGACAAGGTAACACGCTACCTCGAGACCACAGCGATGGACTATATATATGATCACCACGAGATTGTATATAATTTTTTTTCAAATGCCCCAGATTGTCTTTCAACATTCCTGATGTTCTCTCCTGGCATGGCGTATTTGTAACCCACTTATGAGGTTGGGGCGCCTGAAAGGTGGGGTTACGTTTCCCCGATGATATGATAGGTGATGATGATAGTGGTGCGCTAGGAGAGTCACTAATCCTAAGATGAATATGAATGATGATGATTGCGATGGCATAATGATTTCGGGGACCGTTTGGGCCTTAACGTTTAACTGACATTTGTCTTACAGGTGAGGAAAAACCCCGATAAATCCTCACCCAGAAAAACTGTCCCGACCGGGGATCGAACCCAGGTCCGCTGCGTAACAGTATATAATAATTATATTTTGGTTTATTTGACATAGTGTTGTTTGTTGCTAAGAAACAGATATCACATATAAAATAGGTACAAACAAAATATATTAATTTGCGTACAAGTGATTCTAATAAATGAGTTTTAAAAATTGTACGTATTTCCAGTCCATCATTGTATCGAACTAAGTAGGGAGGTAAGTAGATAATAATTTAGCTTCCTTGGGTGGTAAATTCTAATTACTTGTGAATACAGATCAACATAGTACTAAACATAACATAGCGTGAGAGAAAACAAGTATTGTATAGTTTATTACTATTCAGAGCGTGTTAGCAAATAACGCGTAATTGTATCAGTGATATGACATTAAGTGTTAAGACTTTTCTCCGTCCTTGTAACAACTTGCTAACAAATAACAATCAAATACCAATTTTTATTTTTTTCAATAGTAAAATCAAATACAACCTCAATAATTTAAAATCAATCAGAATATTTTCCCTGTTTGTTTAAAGAACTGGATTATATAATATACTCACAACTAACAGTCTATGTAACTTTCTTGATGAACGTAAGTCTGGCTTTGGAACGAAACATCACATAAACACCGCACTTCTGCACGTTATAGAGAACATTAAATGTTCTACGGACAAAAGTGACAACAGTTCTACTCGACTACAGCAAAGTCTTTGATACTGTAGACATAAACTTACTCCTAGCTAAACTAAAGGTATTACATGTCTGAGGCAACTCTGCCTTGATTGGTTTAGTTCTTACAAATCACTAGCAATCAATTTCTGTTAATAATCGTAATTTTCCCCTGCATTTTGTGAAGACAAGAATAAATAAAACCTACAGTATTAGTTCTTATCAGTTATTATAAGTAATGACACGAGTGATTTCCAAATTATCTAGAGGATTTGAAAAGCAAGAGAGGCATTTGTTAGGACTATTTAATGAATAAAATTAAGCTGTTTACTCACAAATTATTATTTAAATATAGGTATTTTAAAATATTTATATATTTAATGTAAACGGCGATGTTTGAAAACAAGTGAGAAATGTTTGGTTTATTTCATTCGTTCATCACTGCAACTTTATCATACTATTTATTGCCAAATAGGATCGCAATATTGTAAGAATACACCCTAATTGAGAAAAAATGAAGCACATTAAACTGTATGTTATAACCAACATTACAGGTTATTAATTATTTTTTTCGAAAACAAGTCAATAAAATCAGTATTTAAACACAATTATTGAACACACAATCATCAAATGTGTAGGTCGAAGGACTCTGTTCATTATTTGCTATATTCAAGTTCAAGAGTCGGTCACTGCAGATTAATGCTCTGACCTGTTCAGAATATTAAAAAGGAGGAGCTTTCTTTAATATGTTAAACACAAGTATATAAATATCGAGGTGAAACACGACTGTGATTGGATGTAAAACAAAATTCATTGAAACGTGATTGGTCATTGACTCCCATTTCAGGCATGAGTTAAATAGTCATAAGTAAAGCCATAATTCCATATTATCTAGATGATTTGGAAATCAAGAGTGGCATTTTTTAGAACTATTTAACAAATAAAATTAAACTGTTTACTCAAAAGTCATTATTTAAATATAGTTACCAGTCTTTTAAAATATTTATATATTTAATGTAAATGGCGATGTTTGAAAACAAATCAGAAATGTGAGGTTATGTATATTCACTGCAACCTGATTATATTATTTATTGCCAAATAGGATCGCAATATTATAAGAATGCACCCTAGTGGAGAAATAATGAACACATCAAACTGTTCATTATAATCAATATTGTAGGTTATTAATTTATTTTGTTAGTAAACAACTCAATAAAATCAAGGAATCTGTTCATTATTTGCTACATTCAATGTATTTGTTGGAGAAAAATAATGCTCTGAGCTGTTTAGAATATTAAAACGGAGGAGCTTTCTTTATCACAAAAGCAGGAGCTGATAAAGAGAAATCGATAAAGAGTGAGGTGAAACATGACTGTCATTGGTTGTAAAACAAAATTCATTGAAACGTGATAGGTCATTGACTACCATTTGGGACATGAGTTAAATAGTCAAATATTATTAAGCCTATTATTGTTGTGATAGTAGAACTAGCCCTGGTAGTATCACAACTAACTCACTGACACTATCGAACCCGTAGGTTCATGGCCTTGCGGATATAATCTCTCCATACATCCCTTTCACGACCTAATGTTTTCCAATCATCTCTTGTACAATCTACTTCTCCAAATCATGGTCAGTATTATTCTCCCATCTCATTCTTGGTCTACCAATTGAGCGTTTTCCTTCTGGTTTACTTACATAAAGTTCCATGCCCTCTTCCGTGTCACATGCCCTGCCCATTGCAGATTATTAGACTTAACTGTTATTATACACATTTTTATCTAGTGGTTTCATAGATGAAATAATATCAGTCTCTTACAAAATTATTTTTTATCAAATATTAGTGATATTATTAGTTAATTCAGATAGTCTTTAAACAGTGAGAATAAAATTAAAGAAAGGTGTCTTTTGTTCAAATTCAATATTTTTTTTAATGAAGTTTCTTTAATACCCTGACAGAGAATGAATTTGCGAAGCATGGGTTTGTTAGTAATTTTTTGATAATGAAGAAAGATCCTGTTTTCAAGGATGGTATCAGCAAACTTAATCATACGTATAGAGAATTTCATCATCATCATCATCATCATCCTTCACGTATTAGGTCTTTGCCTGTTCCGATCTCACATCTGTTCAGCCCAACGCTTTCTTGGTCTTCCCACCGATCCTCGTCCTACAGGATTATACATCAGTGCCATCTTTGGTATCCTATCATCTGTCATTCTTTGCAGATGCTCCTTCCAATTGTTCCTTATTCTTCTATTTGTTGAAGAAGTGGTTGTACTTTTAGTTCCTCTCTAATATTTTCATTTCTAATATGTTCTTCTCTTGTACAACCTTTCACAGCCCGTAGGAATCTCATTTTCGCTGCCTGAATTTTACTTTTTTCTTTTGCCTTATAGAGAATTTCTTGTCATATATCATTGAAAGTTAACTTCCTGCATTGTCATCTAGAATTCTAACTTTGTGAATTTATCAACAAATGGAAGATTTTCACCAGGACATAAGGATAATGGAGGAAAGTTACCAAGGTTTCTGGAATGATTGTGTAATGGTAGATCACTGCTGGATGCTCCAGAAGCCATGTACCAGAGAAACATGAAGTCTACATCATTAAATCACAGGCAGTTTGTTTATTTATCATTTAGTCTTGTTTTAGGTCTTAGATTTATGGATATCAACATAACCTGCCACAATAACATGTAGAGGAAGTTCGGGTAATGTGAGCCCTTCGGTTTGAGTGGACCCTGTTAATATCTTATTTAATTGGTACTGCCCTCGAAAAGAAAATGTTTTAATTTCTTTCCCTAATCAACTTTGACATGTTCAATGCCTGTTTCTTTTATTCTTTGTGCGCAGAATGGTTTATTTGTGACATTTATGAAAACAACAATTTAAAAGTTCTTCAAGCTAAGAATTAATTCTTAATTTCCGCTATTGAATGTGATAAAATATTGAAAATTCACCTAAATATATTATATTATGTAGATGCTGTTTCAATACACTAATGGGATATCACGTGACAGGCGGCTGTGTAAAATAATTAAACATAAAACAAAGTAATTTGGTTAATGTGGACCCTCCACGAGGCGGTTAAAGTGGACTTGGGTGCACTTTACACGAATATGTATATTTTATCTATAAGGATGCTATATGTAAAAATCATGCACTTAATTTTATTTAATATCTTTGTAATTTTGCTAAACCCAAATCTTTGTCTGCAGATGAATGACACCTGAATGTTATAATCAACAATAATTTTTCAAAACATTAAATAAATATCAACACTTATTAATTAAGATCAGTCATAGAATATTTTCACATTACTTTGTGACTGTCTGTATAAATTAATGGAGTAAATAAACTTAAAAATAGTCTAAAGGCTAAGGTGGACTCTTGGGTCCATTTTATCCGAATATGGAGGTTAAAGTGGACCTATCTTGTAACGTAAAAAAGTTCATAAATTATGAAGAAGTTTCCATATTTGAATAAAATAACAATGCTATTTCATAGTTATAGCACTAATGATAATCACTGTAATTAAACAAAATTCGAAAATCTTAATTAAAAGAAGAAAAACAACAAATTCAAAATAGGGTCCCACATTACCGGAAGTTTCTCTAATTTCTTTATAGTAAAAACTGAACGTGTTAGAAAAAAACTGAAAAGTGTTTTCGTAATCAGCATGAAAAACTGGTCTAGAGACACATATTTGTATTTTTGATGATTAAAAAAAGATTTTTTAGACCGGTGTTATTCTTTCCTCTTAAAGGCTCCGAAGTCCCCTAATGTTATTGTTTTCCTAAGACTAATATTACCGCTAGCTGATTGTTATGATATCTATAGTAACAAATTGTTGGATAATAATCACTACATAAACTATAGTAACGAATTTGTTTGGAGAATAAATATTTCACAAATCGCACATCGATATGTTCTGTAATACTGCTTTTTTAAGACGGAATTGTATTCCGTAATAGTATTGCAAGAAGCGTATTAATGGAAAGGAAAATGTATTATGAATAGAGTCTGGGTTTAGAAGGAAAACACACTATTAAAAATAGTACGAAAAAAGGTAAGGTTTTTGAAAACACTTAAAAGGGAGTATAACGAAAAAAAGTGAATGCATAACCATTCCTACTTTCATTTCACTATATTAAGAACAATTATACTTAATTATATTCAATTTTTCTTAATATGTTTGGAGGCTGATTCCATTCCTTTGTTATGTAGAATGCCTTTGTACAAGGAAGGTAATCACATAAAAAACAGTGCTGTAAAGTACTTGGTTTTGACTCTGAAATCCAAAGCCCTGCACTTTACTAGTTCTTCAAGGTAGGATTCTTTAAAAACCGTAATATAAGTTCGTCACGTTTATGAATTCAATAATAAAAGTACCTACAATGACGAGATTTATGTTAAATGTTGTTAAAATATATCAGAACTCATTAAAAAATGAACCTACATAAAAATCGGAAAACCCGGGAAGTTAAAAACCACGTAATCTTGAGTATTTTAGAAAGTTACAAACTGCTGTATAGGATATTTCGAGTTCTATGACGATAAAAAAGTATCTCCTTTAACATCCGGTAAATGTAAACACTCTACTCGTCTCCGGTCGAGAGATGAGGTAAAGCCCTTGTTATTTAACCCATTCGCCTCAGAAGACGAGGTACACTCGCTTAACTCTGCCTGTTATATATAATAACTGATATCTTAAGTTCGACACAATGAAAACATTAACTGCATAACAAATATATTCAGCTTTTTGTAAATTATCATCTAGAAAGTTTTACTTACTTTATTTTAAATTATTTTAATATTATTATATTCCATGTTTTTGTTAGTATTAGCTAGTATAACATCACATCACCATTGTATTTTGTTTTGTCTATATTTTAATAATATCTTAAAATTGTAATATGTATGTAATTTTTGTGCAATTTTACTATTCGCTGGTTGAGTGGAAGAGAAGGGCTTATGGCCTTAACTCTGCCAGCTGAAATAAAACATTATTATTGTTGTTATTATTATTAGGCCTATTATTATTATTATTATTATTATTATATTATTATTATTTGTGGAAAGCAACGGGAAGCTACCACACCTCTAATTCCCTAGTAAAACTGTAAAGCATAGCATGAAAATGCTGTGAATGCAGTGAAAGACCTGCCCTCGGACAGAATTTCTGTGGATGGTGGATTATTATTATTATTATTATTATTATTATTATTATTATTATTATTATTATTATTATTATTATTAGTTGAATGCAGGCTTTCACGGCCGGTAATCATAATGTTGAGTGATGTTGAGTGATAATAATATCACCATTTTACCAGCCGATAAAGGAAACTCTACAGTTGTTATGAATACACAC
The DNA here is from genome assembly GCA_030220185.1 of Diploptera punctata. NCBI lineage: Eukaryota > Metazoa > Arthropoda > Insecta > Blattodea > Blaberidae > Diploptera > Diploptera punctata. The sequence goes on from JASPKZ010010503.1 coordinate 27,790, forward strand.
GAATACAAAGAGAAAATAATAGAGATTCTGACACCAGAAACATACAAACCTATCAAGCGAGACCCTACATCCGGTATTCTTCGAAAAACCAACAATCTTATCAAGCAATCGTCCTTGCCAGAAGAAATTAAGAAGAAATTACGCGTATCCGAAGCTCAACCTCCAAGACTCTATGGTCTTCCAAAAATACACAAGAACAACATTCCACTCCGGCCAATTGTCAGTGCCATCGGTTCCCCGACCTACTTACTGGCTAAGCATCTTACAGGACTTCTGAAACCACTCCTTGGAAAAACGGACAGCTACATCAGAGACTCGACACATTTCATTGAGAGACTACGGAATATAAACGTAACATCTCAAGATATACTGGTTAGCTTCGATGTGGTTGCCCTTTTCACCATGGTGCCAGTAAATGAGACCATGGACTACATTAGACAGATTTTCACAGAAGAAATATCCAATTTATTCAGGCATGTACTAACTACTACTTACTTCCAATTGAACAACAGCTACTATGAACAGACCGACGGAGTAGCCATGGGCAGTCCTCTAAGCCCAGTAGTAGCAAATTTTTTCATGGAGAAATTCGAAGAAGAAGCACTAAAAACAGCTCCCAAGTCTCCAGAACATTGGTTTCGCTATGTTCATGACACATTCGTAGTATGGAGACATGGCAGTGAAGAATTGGAACGTTTCCTTCAACACCTTAACAGCAGACACAACAAAATACAGTTCACAATGGAAAAAGAAGATAATGGAAGACTTCCTTTCCTGGATGTTCAAATAATAAGGACTGGCAATGGGGAAATTCAACATACAGTTTACAGAAAACCTACACACACGACCGATATCTGCAGAAAGACTCTAACCACCATCCAAGACAAAAGCGAGGTGTCATTAAGACACTGTTCGACAGAGCGACTAAGTTATGCCCAACCACAACACCTTAAACAAGAACAACACCATCTGTTCAATGTTTCCAAAAAATGGCTACACATCCAAGGAAATAAGACAAACCATACATCCACGAAGACAGCACGTCAGAATGGATAACACACCCTCAACCAGCATAGCCTACTTACCATATGTACAAAGAGTCACAGATCGTATCGGAAAACTCCTACGAAAATACAACATAAAAACAGTTTACAGACCTACAAGAAAAATAGAAGACTGCCTTCGCTCCGCTAAGGATCCTCGGCCACCTCTCTCCACTTTCGGCGTATATCGACTTCCTTGTTCGTGTGGTAAATCATATATAGGGACCACGAAAAGAAGTATAGCCACCCGTTTATCAGAACATAAAAGAAACTGCAGACAAGGAGAAATGGATAAATCAGCTGTAGCAGAACATGCCATTACGAATGGACACCAGATTCTATTCGACGATACACAAGTTTTAGCCACAACTTCCTACTATTTCCCTAGATTATACCGAGAGGCTGTAGAAATATACAAGCATAAGGGAAATATTAACAGAAAAGAGGAAGGTATCAAACTGTCTAAGGCCTGGTTTCATACACTAGAAAATAAATGCATTAACACCAGTGACAACAAGGAGACGACCATTAGCCAATCAGCAAGAGCCACGCCCACTCACCCTGCACCCACCACTAACACAACGTCCTCTACGTCCACAGCGCTCATTCTAAGTAGATCTTCCGACCAGGAAACACGCATAGAAGCACTCACCACTGAAGATGCCCTCCGCAGTTGAGGGCGAAACGTCTGGTATCAACACCAACTATGGACCACGGCCACATAATCCGGAATCACTCAACATTATTATTATTATTATTATTAAGTATATGATGTGGATGTTGTGGTGACATATAAAGTCCGGTGATCATTTGGGCCTTAAAGTTAATCGATATTTATCTTACAGGTGAGGAGAGACCCCGATATATTCTCACCAGGAAACTTGTCACGATCGGACATCGAATCCGAGTCCGCTGCATATGAGGCAGAGACTACACAGCTGACCCAAGAACGTATTCAAATGTAAATATGTTATCTCTTCTATTATACTGCTAGGCGCAAAAGTGAACTTCTCATTCTTTATATAAGCTTTGTTTTCAAATGAAGCTTAGGTACATCGAAGATGAAAACAAGAAAAACAAATTGCTGACCATCCGGAAACAAAGAAGGAAAACAATTTACAAAGTAATATTTTCTACGTAATCTCAATAATGTGGTAGACATTGTGATACTGGTGCCAGTTCCGATATTCAGATGTTAGCCCAGGACGGAAGCTTGGTTAGATATTTTCTTGAGTGGAAAGGCGAAATAGAATAAATATTTAACTAACTAACTCACTGGCACTATCGAATTCATACCTAGTTAATTACATATATATATACTTAGAGTTCCGGGTTCGAATCCCGTCCAGGCATTTATTTTTATCATACCATATATATATATATCTCAGTTTTTAAATATTTTATTAATCATCTTCCAACTTGAGGCTGCTTGAAGAAAAAACATACTACTACAACGAAAATACTGAGAGATGAAAACAAGTGCATGTGAATATAATAAAACAATATCAAAAATTGTGATAATGAAATACACAAGCAATTGTAGACGTTCTATAAAGATGATTCTTAAGATTCATCAACAACTGTGATGGCTAGATCTTGTGGATAGTTGCAGGAAGTAGTATTCTTAAATAAGAATAATAAAAAAACTTAGATTTAGATCAAATTATATAAAGTACCACAACTTTGTCACAAATTATAACCCTAATATATCTGCAGGGGAAATATGATCTATATATGTCCAATAATAATAAATAAATATTACTTGACATACCTCTCACGTAATTTATATGTTTTTCTTTCTTTACTCGAATCTATGTAGGTGATAATCTCTACGTATTACAGGGACACCCGTAACTGCAACTTCTCTAAAAAAAACATTAAAATGCAAATTCATACAGCAATTATTCTACCAATAATATTACATGGATACAAAACGTTCTCTTACACTCTCACTTTCAGAGAGGAGATAACGATACAAGTATCAGGGAATAAAGTTTTTTATGAAACATTTTGTACCAGAGAGCAATAAACAGACCAGTGAATGGAGATGACTTAATAACAGAGAGCTAAATAACCTTCGTCGGAAGCCGATGTATTAAGAACAGTTAAATCTCATAAATTGATTGTAGAACGGATGGGAAATAAAAGAGGGAATTGGAAACTGCATATAGAAAATAACAAAATAGAAGGTACAGTAGATAATGCCTAGAATGAGGTGGGAGAATAACATTAATCACGTCTTGAGTGAGGAAAATACACATGAATGACTGAAAAATATTAGTTAGGGATATGGATATATGGAGAGTTTATATTTGCGCGGCCATGAATCTACGGGTTCGATAGTGTGAGAGAGTTAGTTACATCACCTCACACAGAACACCAAGCAACTCCGTTCCTCTTACTATTTACACGTAATATGTTTAGTTTTGGTTCACATTTAAACAGATCGATATTTAGTTTAAAAGTTAATTTAAAATGACTCATTCTAACTCCAATTCCATGCCGCGACAGGCCTAGAAGGACCTTGGTAGCTTAGTCGGTAGAGCATTGACCCAGAAATCCAAAGGTACTGGGTTCGAGTCACAGTCATGACATACAATTTTTCTCTTCAAATATGATCATCAAAAGTACTTATTTGAAACCAGTTGTAACACATGCAGCTTGAGACTTGGCCTCGAGCAAAATCCGAGCTACAGAAATGAAATTTCTTACGTGTAATTGTACATAAAACAAGGAGAGATAGAAAAAAGAATGACAAAATCAGCGAGACATTAAGTGTAGAAAAATTAACAATATACATAGAAAAAAATAGATTACAATAACTTGGACATTTAAAAAGAATGGAAAAGGAAAGAAACCAGAGAGACTGTTAAATCTCTTGATACGAAGGAGGTAGACCACGAGGAAGATGGATTAACCAAGAGAAGAAAAGTCTACATGAGAGAGGATACGACTGGGAAGAACCTAAAATAAATCAGAGCATGGGAAGATAGAGATGTATTTGTTCTGAAAGGAGGACACGATAAGAGGATGATGGCTGATCAACAAAACTAAATGTATGGTCACACACATAAATACATTATATAATGGAAATGGACAGTTAATGTTAAATGAGGAAAATTTGGAAGATGTGGCTGAATTCAAATACCAAACTTACTATGTTTTTATTATCCATTTCATACATCTCAATGATGGAAATCATATTTAAAGAGAAAAATTATACGGGTTCAAGTCCCGGTCTGAGCGTATAATTTTTCTCTTTAAATAGGACCTACCTAACTAACTCATTGGTACTATCAAAACCCATAGCTTCATTACCATACGGAATTAGCTCTGCATACATCCCTATCCCAAGCTAATGTTTTTCCAATCATTCCCTGTATAATCTACCTCCCTGAAATCATGGTTAATGTTATTCTTCCACCTCATTCTTGGTCTGCCAACTGGGCGTTTTCCCTCTGGTTTTTCTACAAGAAGCTTCCATGCACGTCTTTCATTCCCCAGTCGTGCCACATGCCCTGTCCATCGTAGTCTACGAGACTTAACTGCTCTCATTATATCTTTCTTCCTATAAAGACCATGTAATTCACTGTTATGTAATCTTCTCCATTCACCTGTCTGTTCATCTCTTTGTTCCAAAAAAATTCCTAAGAACTTTATTCTCAAATACTCGTAATCTCCTTTCAACTCTTAAAGCAAAAGTCGATGTTTCACATCCATATAATATAACTGATAGAATGACAGTTTTATATATTTTTAATTTAATATTTTTCGAAAGGACTTGACACGTCAAGAGTGTCTGTAATACATAACAGCACGCATTTCCAGAACTGAGCTTGTGTTTCATCTCATTCCTTCTTCAAATCAGGGTTAATATTATTCTACTGGCGCGTGCGCAATACAAATGTAAATGAAATTCCTTTCATTGGGGAGAGGGGAAAAAATACATTCTACAAATTACACTGCCTGACTGTAGTCAGGATCCGAAGGAGGATCGTTTCAGCTAACTGGTTAGAAAAATTGGAACTTTACCCACACGTTGTATCATAAATTTGGAGTGAGACATCATAAAATTCAGAGATAACAGAACAACTGCGCACTATATTGAAGTTCTTTTCCACAAAGTTGTTGGCAAAACTTTATAAAAGGCTGTTTTTAAAATCTTACATATCAACAGCATTCGGAGGCTTTGCAACGTCAAATCGGGCGTCCGCCTCCTTAGAGCAACGTCACGTTACCAGGTATATGTTGGGTTTTATAAAAACGCCTGAAAATGGAACATTGCAGACAACTGGAAACAACTGTATCGTCACAAAATGGAGAAAGACTTCTCTCTTATTGCTCGGTCAAGTTAAATCTGTGCTAGGAATGTGCTGTCGATTCTTTTCTTTCTCTTGCTACGTTGCCACTTCCTGCCCCATGTATTCTGTTATTTGACTGGGAGAGGAGTGCTGGTAAATACTGTGTTTTTTAATGATCCGACAGCTACAGAAGTAGTTGACCAAATGAATAATCCAGCAACCATGTTATTACTGGGGAATGAGCTGTCCCTCTTTTGCCTTCTACATTACATGTTGCAATTCCCGTCTTTTGTTGTAAAACTACATATTTTGTCTCTTAGTTAAACAAATAATTTTCATAATTAGAATATAATTGAAAACAGTAATATGAAAATATTATGCATTATGCTATTATGTATTTCAGAGACTCTTGACGTCCCAACTCCTTTCTAAAAACGTTATAGTGAAAAAATATGAAACTGTTTATTCTAACCAGTTTAGTATATGGTTGTGAAACATGAACTCTTACTTTAAGGGAGGAAAGGAGATTACGAGTATTTGAGAATAGAATTCTTAGGAAAATTTTTGGACCAAAGAGAGATGTACAGACAGGTGAATGGAGAAAGCTATATAACAGTTAGCTACGTAGTCTTCATGAGAATCCACAAATAAAAAGAACAGTAAAGTCTCGTAAACTACGATGAGCAGGACATGCGGCACGATGCCTAGGCTTTGTCCGATAATGTCAAAATCCAAATGTTACGGTTGAATGAGGTTTTGATCGATGTAGCATTAGAGAAGTGAGTGTTGCATTGTAACGTAGCAACGATTGAACGGTTTAGAATTTCATTCTGTTTCTGCAATGCCGTGGAAAATATTAGCTCATGTTTTGGGATATGGAAGTTAGGTAAGTTTGAATACACTCATCACACAAATATTAGAATAAATACACTTCTTATTATACACTGCAGCTTTATTTAGTTGAATACTTAAAGATTTAATTCCAACGCTTCCTGTCACTAATACAATTTTTATATTCAACTAGCTAATGCGCTCCTACTCCTAAATAAATAAAATTGTTTTTAAATTTTCGTTGAGCTAAACTCCTACACCTGATGTTTTCAAAGCATAATAGCAGCTAAACACTCGCCGTACCTGAAAATGTGTATACACAAAGTTATACGTTTCGACCAATCAAACATGGCGGTTTGCTAGAGTCAATTCTTATTTTCGGATTTGAGGTAAACCCCAGTAAGAATGGTGGGATTTCGCTGTGTTTTTACGTGCCTCGGTTTATTTTAATAGCATATACTGAGTTTCGTTGTGAAGCAACGAAATTTGCGACCGCAGAGCAGCTTTTTAATTTTCGTTTCTGGTGAACTCCTACATCTACAGGTTTTAGAGCATAGCAGGTAGCGGATACAGACTGAGATGGGTGGGTCATATAGTGACAATGGAGCAGGAGAATACCACTAGAAAGCTTACATTACTGAGACCAGATGGAGGAAGACCGAAGTTGAGATGGAGTAGAGGAAGCTCGGGGTCCGGGGATCGAGAAGGGAATTGGTTAGGGATGCGTGGAAGAGCAGCCAGGGTCCATAAAGGGTTGTAGAGCTAGAAGAAGAAGAATAAGAAGAAAGCGGCTAAACGTTCGGCGTACTTGAAAACTAGTATGTACAAATTTTCATGAAGTTCTGTTGAGGGGTTTAAAAGTCACTAAATATACAGACTGCTAGCTAATACCCGGGGTGCGTTGCTACGCCCAAATAGATGAATATTATACATTAACTAAATTGTATGGTATGCGCTGAGACGAACCAAACAGTGACTTTCAGGTAAACATCCACTTCTAATTGTCGGATTTCGCTATTTTTTTGATAATATCTACCTCGGTTTATTTTAATAGGATATACTGTGTTTCATTGTGAAACATCGAAAATTGTGACCGCTAGAGCGACTTTTAAATTTTTACTTCAGGTGAACTTCTACACCTAAAGGTTTTAGAGGGTCAAATTATGAATCTTAACCATCGGGGGACCCCATCAAACACACACAAAAATTTTAATCAAAATCGGACCAGTTGTTTAAGAGGAGTTGAGTGAAAAAAAAAACACGTACAGAAGAATTATATATTAAAATAAAGATTATTCAGTCTTGTAACATCTAATGTTCGGTCTGGCTTGGAGTCCAGTTGTTAAAGGTTTCACTGGGAATGTTTTTTAACAATAAAAGTATTTCATCACACACTCTGCATAAATGGACAAACCAAATTAATATTTGTGCTCTTATGCATTTTATTTATTCAAAACCTCAGGTTGTCATTTTGACATTTCCGGTGTTCTCTTTTGACAATGGAGTAATTATAACCCGTTTATGAGGTTGGGGCGCCCAGAAGGAAGTGTTACGACTGTGCTGGTGATATGATGGGCGATGATGATGATAATAGTGGTGCGCCACGAGAGTCTTTAATCCTAAGCTTAATCTAAGGCGAATATGAATGACGATGATTATGATGGCCGAATAATGTTCGCAGATCGTTTGGGCCTAAAAGTTCCCTCACATTTGTCTTATAGGTGAGGAAAAACCTTCACTCAAGAAACTTGTCCCGACCGGGGATCGGACCCGGGCCCGTTGGATATATATTTTATACTTTTTTATTCAATTCATCACCAACTAACTCAAACTAACTCACTGGCACTATCGAACCCGTAGGTTTATGCCCGCGTGGACATAAGCTCTCCATACATCCCTATCCTGAGCCAATGTTTTCCAATCATCTCCTGTATAATCTACTTCCCTCAAGTCATACTTAATGTTATTCTCCCACCTCATTCTTGGTTTACCAACTGGGCGTTTTCCCTCTGGTTTTCCTACAATCACTTGTTCTACAATTTCTGCTGCTTGAAAATTTCCCAAATACACAGGGTGCAGCATAAGTCAGTTAACCGAAAATGCAAATATATTATTTTCTGTAGCTTACAAAAAGTACACAAAAAACAACTACTCAAATTGTTCAAAGTGACCTCCATTGTTATTTAAGCATTTATGACGTAGTTTTAATAGTGATTATTAACAAAAGTGTTTTCAAATTCCTGTTCAATCAAATGATGCAAGTTCATTGGTTTATATCCTTCAAAATCACCTCAAGCAGTAGTGTTTCAAACCCCTGTTTCAACCAATCTGATTTTCCCTTGTAACCACGTGCAGTGGTTAATTGACTATAGTTATCTTTCATAAATTAACATGCTCTACCGACAGGTTGTATCTGGGTGACACAAGAGACCCAAAAGCAGTGCGTAAATAGGGAGAGGTTAACCCCTTAATTGGTGAAATTAATTTTTTAAATGCCAGCTTATTTGAATGCATCGGACTGGAGTGAAAACAAATCATGCATAACCATAATTTATTTTGTATATATTATTGTATAATTTTAAGCAAATTTAAATAATTTTTACTGATTAATTTTACCCACCATTAATTAAGAATATTGAACTGATTCCTCATTCGCCGAAGAACTCCGTGACCTTGTAAAGTGCGTATATGTTCCAAAGTACCGACAGGTAGTCTTTGTACAGTATGTACGAGTATATGTACAAAAATGTGATAATTATAGTAAAATAACATCTTCGTTGGAAATATTTGCGTTCATTATAAGCAACTGACTGACGTTAGCAGTCTGACCAATGTAATTACCGTAAATGCCGAAAATAATTTAGTTGAGGCTACAGCAGGCCGTGACCAATTAGAGTAAAATGCGTACAAGTACCAATTTATTGTTGTATATTGTTTCAAATAAAGTTCAGTTCATTTAAAATGCAGTGATTGGTTTCGAATAATGTATATTAACACTATATTTTGGATATATATTTTTGTATATACATTGTACGTAGTATATGAAAAGGGCAGTGGGTTTACTTCCTGCCCTAGGTATGTAATTTGTAATATTACAGTATAGTTTAGGAAACTGAACTTTCAATCATTGTCGCCAGTCCTATAAGTACGACAGAACGCACTATCGTGCAAAAAAGATGGTAAAAATGTCCTTTCTTGGTAAGCGATAACAATAATGTTGATGTAATAACTGTACCGTAACGAAGCAACGTCACTAAATGTAAAAATGCAAAATATTTTTACAAATCGAATTTTAAAATATATTAATATTTTACAGATTGACTTCACAATGTATACATAGACCGTCCTCTATCAGGTGTATAGTTATCATCTTTAAATGAAGGGCACAAGGAAAAATCTAGGAAAGTCACTTTTCCACCACTAAATAATTGCCTTTTAATTGAGGCGATTGCATACAAAGGGGTATATGTCATTTGTTATTCTCTTGAAAAAAATGGGTGTGTAAAGGCGTTGATGTCTTTTTAGACTTATCTGGGGGAAACACGCATCACCCGAAGTTATCATTTTGAATTACCTGTGAATTTGTTACACAACTTCAACTTTAAATATGTGCCACATTAGGAAGGAAAATAAACCCATGATTAGATAGTTTATTTTAAAATGATCTTGTAAAAGACTTCCGGGCTGTTGGCCGACGTTTCGCCAGAGACTGCGTCCGGCATCCTCAAATATTTTACAAGATCATAATAAAAACTCCGGCCGTGAAAGCCTAAGTCAGTTTCGCACTTGTACAATATAGTTAGTACTTTACATTGAGAAACTCACACTATTTCGACAATAAAGTGACTAACCTGGTACTTTTCCTGTCCCTCAAATGTGTATTGATTAATCACGTGACACACTATATATGCATTTGAAAGCTAAACTCAATGAAAATCAAAACAAATTTAACTCTAAAATTGCAAATATTCTGTTTTTCATTCTTATGGATAACATTTTCTTTCATTCTGTTTTAATATTAATCATCCCCGTTCCTTAATATAAACAAAACTTGATACCGCGAGAGGCTGCAAGACAAACCGATCTATTAATTGGCTGACGTCTTGTAGAGAAAGGTGATCCCACTACAGGTCACAGTATGTGGTGAGGACGTCCTCGTAGTTCTTATAGTCGCTATTTATTAGAGCTGCGCAAAGTCATCGCGATCCTGGGGGGACACCGATTATCTAAACTAACTACTAACTCACTGTCGAACCCGTAGGTCGGGCATAAGCTCTCCATACATCCCTATCCTGAGGCT
>JASPKZ010010504.1:0-20436 GCA_030220185.1 Diploptera punctata
AAAGGTTTACTTCAAGCAAGAATAGAAATGAGTTTCAACCTCAAGATTTACGGATGTATGAATATAAATTTGACACTCCAGAGATAACAGAAGATGCAAGTACAAAGAGCTTTGAAAGAGGCCAAAAAATGGGAGATCACCAGGACCCGGAAATATTCAGACGGAACTCCTAAAACAAGGAGGAGATATTTTAGTAATATTTTTAACAAAATTTTTAATAAAATTGAAATTGGTGACGATATCCCAGAAGACTGGAATTTATCGAATATTACTCCTATTTTTAAAAAAAAGGTGATAAAAAGCTGTGTTCCAATTATAGAGGTATAAGCGTTTTACCTTCAACAGCTAGGATTTTTAGTAAAATTATAAATTTTAAACTTAAGGAGATAAAAGATAACTTAAGAGAAGAACAATCTAGATTCCGGAGTGGAAGATCATGTATTGATATTTTCTGTATTAGACAATTACAAGAGAATATCCTAGCAAGAAATAAAGAACTACATAGGCCTATGACCTTTATTGATTTAGAGATGGCATATGATAGTGTACCTCAACAATTGTTATGGATGGCAATGAGAAATATGAATATCGTGATAAATGGATTAATATTGTTAGGAGGATCTATAGTAATACAAAGGCTAAAGTAAAAATACAGAATAATTTAACAGAGAAATTCACAGTGAATAAAGGCCTTAAGCAGGGATGCAGTTTGTCACCAATTCTTTTTAACATTTATTTAGACCAGGCTCTTAACTTATGGTATAAAAATGTTCTGAAATGGGTATTACTATAGGAGGAAAAGTACTGCATTTATTGTTGTTTGCATATGATCAAATAATTTTTGCAGGGGATGAAGATGATATGAAATATACGATAAATAAATTAATTGAAGAATATAAAAAATGGGGACTGGATATAAATTTACAGGAAATAGAACATATGTGTTTGGGAAAGGATGTGGATGACCTCATACTTGAAACAGGGAAAATAAAAAAAAAAGTGAATTTTTTTAATATCTTAGGTCAATAATTACAAGTTTAGGTACCTGTGAGAGAAGATTGTACAGACTAAAATTGCAATGGCAAAAAATGCAACTAAGACATTACATGGAATAATTTGGAACAAAAATATTACAAAGGAAACTAAAATGAAAATTTATAAGAGCATAATACAGAATATTTTGTCATATGGAAGTGAAACTTGGTCTTTGGCAGAATTACAAAAGAATAAAATTATAACAGGTGAATTTGATTTTTTGGAAGAAGCCTCCAAAAAACAAGACAGGATAAAATAAGAAATGAATTCCTTTGGAGAGAAATTAATGTCACCACATCTGTCGTTAAGAGGATTGAAAATCAAACGCTTAAATGGTATGGCCATGTACAAAAAATGGAAAATGAAAGATGGCCAAAAAATATACACCGATGGTCACCCCCTGGAAGAAATAAACATGGCAGACCAAGATGGAAATGGAAAACCTACGTCTGAACCATAATGGATGATAGGAATTTGGAAGAGGGAGATTGGAATGATAGAGATAAATGGAAACTGAAGACGGCAAACCTATAAGTGGGGAAAGCCGAAGAAGAAGAATTTTGAATCTTGTTCCTCCAGGTTGTTCTTTGTCTTCCTTTTCTGTTCCTTCTTTGAATTTTCCATGCATAGACGGTATTTGGTAGTCTTCGATCCTGCATTCTTCTTACGTGTCCATACTATTTTAGCCTTGTGTTCAATCTCATCCATTATATTTCTTTCTGCATTTATCCATTTTCTAATTTCTGTATTTCTAATTTTTTCCAATCGAGATTTTCTGGCAGCTTTTCTCCAAAAATCCATTTCAACTGAAGTTTTACTGTTGGCATGTTGTTGTGTCATTGTCCAAACTTCTGATCCATAGAACATTATACTTTCTAGTATGGATTTATAAACTAGTTGTTTTGTTCTGTTAATGAGGTTTTTTACTTCATAGTATAGTGTTTAACATTCCTATGGTTTTTGTTCCATTACTAATCCTTTTTGCTATTTCTTTATTTGATGTTCCATCTTTCTCTATAACTGATCCCAAATAACAGATAACAGATTTATATATTTAAAGTACAAATATGGCTTCTAACGAGGATAATCATGATTTGTATAATATCCATATATGAACATCATTACTTGCCCGTTTGTATTAGTTACCTAATAAAGTTAATTTGGTTACGCTTATTTCCCTACATATATCAGCGCGTGACAAGTGGTTAACCCGTCTCCTCAAATAGATACCTAATTCACAATTGAGGTCTTAAGTGACTGGGAAATGTCGGTTAAATATAGCCTAACGACTATAATTTAATAATAATAATAATAATAGCTTTATTTTACCTGGCAGAGTTAAGGCCTTAAGGCCTTGTCTACCACTCAACCAGGTGGCATGAGGTTCTTTTAAGAGCCGAACAATTTTCAGAATCGAGAACTAGGACTTAAATTCCCTGCCGGAGGAATTGGTACTTGGATTTTTCTAACCTAAAAATCCATCAAATCCAATCGGGTTTGGATCTGCCAGCATCGGGATCAGAAGCAAGAAACCTAACCCCTAGACAACGGGGAAAACCCAATGACTGCGTAGCGTAATATAATTGCTACAGAATAAAAAAAACATTAATAAAGCAAGTTCTTTGTTATTACTGACAATTGACTAATAGGTAATAGTGATGATGATAATAATAATAATAATAATAATAATAATAATAATAATAGTAGTAATAAGTAATAATAATAATTTTTAGCGTTTCTCCTTCAAACCAAAGTGATTTGTCGCCAGAGGTTCCTCTCTATAGCATCTTCTTCCCTCAAATCTCTAGCTTCTATACTTCTCCTCACTCCATTAACCAACGTTCTCTTGGTCGGCCTCTTCCTCTTCTTGCATTAGCTTTCCAATCAAGGATCTTCTTTGGTATTCTATATTCTTCCGTTCTTATGAAGTGTCCATACCAATAATAATAATAATACTAATAATACTAATAATAATAATAATAATAATAATAATAATAATAATAATAATAATAATAATAATAATAATGATGATAATGATAATGATAATGATAATGATAATGATAATGACAAAAACAAGGAAATGATAATAATAATAATAATAATTAATAATAATAATAATAATAAATAATAATAATAATAATAATAATAATAATAATAATAATAATAATAATAATTCTTTTGATTAGCAATATTCCCGATTACAATGGTTCTTCTTCAACCCAAAGTGATTTGTCGCAGAGGTCTCTGTCTAAAACATCTTCTTCCCTCTAACTTCTAGCTTCTATAATTCTCACTCCATCTCTCCATCGTTCTCTAGGTCTGTCTCCTCCATTTTCAATCAAGGATCTTCTTTGGTATTCTATCATATTCCATTCTTATGGGGTGTCCATACTATTTCAAACGTTTTTCTTCCATTTTCTTCTAATATGTTTTTTTTTTTTTTTTTCAATTTGCACGATTTCCCTTACTGTGCTGTTTCTAACTTTATCCCTTCTTGAAATTCTTGTCGATCGCCTCCAAAAATCTATTTCTAGGGCTAACTGCTTGTTGGCTTGATGTCTAAATACTGTCCAGGTTTCGGACCCATATAATAAAGTGCTTTATAACAGTGCTTCAGATATAGTTTTCTTCGTTCTGTATATTACATTTGTATTCCAAAGCACTGATTCTTCTTCCATTAATTATTTTCTTCTTCCAATTTCTGTAGTTGAATTCTCATTTTTATCTAAAATAGATCCTAAATATTTAAAATATAAAACATTGCGTATTTTTTCTGAATGAATGAATAAAACAATAATAGCAATAATAATAATAATAATAATAATAATAATAATAATAATAATAATAATAATAATAATAATAATAATAATAATAATAATAATAATAACATGCTTTATTTCACCTAATGGGAGTTAAAATCGTAAGGTGTTCTCTTCCACTTCACCAGGGCCAATATAGATATTTCCCTGCGCTAATCTCGACGAATCTAGATATACTGCGAAATAACTTATATCGACTTGAGCCGGTAATACAGATACAATTTGAATTATAAATTTAATGTAATATATTACAACGTTAAAACATTACATCTAGGAAATGATTTAATTTAAGGTTTTAAAAATTCGCGGTCAGAGATATAACAGTACATGGATATAAATGCTCTTGATATTATTTCAGTTTGGACGTGAATTGCTACATATAAAGTTATTTCTAACAATTACACGAACACATTGTTACGTTGAAGATGGGATGGCAGTAACTCATTCTTGTATTATTACTTATTATTACATTACTGATCTTTACGACATATTCAAGCTCTATAAGAAATGGTTTCAATATTATGTTTAGTATTTTTGTTTTTATAACTTACTTTATTTTTCTTCATTACCTGAAGGTTCCTGACCTACTAAACCGCTGCTGACGTCATATCCACAATTCAACTCAGTGCAAATTAAGTTGAATTAAATTTCGATTAAAATTCAATTCAAATTCATTTAAAATTCAAATAATTTCGAATTCAAATTTAATTAAAATTCAACCCAAATTCAATTAAATACAATTAAAATTCAATTCGATCAAATCAAATTCAAATAACATTCAATCAATACAATTCAAATAAAATTAATATTCAAATACAATTAAATTCAAATTAATTTAAAATTCAATTAAATCAATCCACATTCAAATTGATACAAATTAATTTCATTTTTTAGCCTTCCAGGTGCCCCAACCTAAGAAATGGATTACAATTCCGCCAATGCCAGAGGAGAAAACCAGAAATGCGATGAAAGAGAACCTGGTGGTATTGTACAAAAAAAAAGTTGTATATACAATCGTCTAGGTGAATAAACACACACACGCACGCACGCACGAATACACACACACACACATATATATAGGCCCTATGTACACACACACACTAAAAGTTTACGAGTATTTGAGAACAAATTTGGACTAAGGAGAAATGAGCAGACAGGTGAATGGAGAAGACTTGCAAAATAGTGAACTACATGATCTCTGAGAAACCAAGTATAATAAGAAGAGTTAAATCTCGTAGACTGCGATGATCAGAGCATATGGCACGAATGGGAAATAAAAGAAGTGCATTGAAACTTGACTGAAAACTAGAGGGCCAATGTTTTATCCCTGTCCGTTAATATAAAGGATTTGCTATAATAATGATGATGATGATGATGAATGTGATGGTTATGGTGGTGATGGTGGTGATGATGAAGATGATGATGGTGATGGTGACGACGACGATGATGATTATTATAATAATAGTAGTAATAATAATAATAATAATAATATTTATACTGTAATAATAATAATAATAATAATAATAATAATAATAATAATAATAATAATAATAATAATAATAATAATAATAATAATAATAATAATAATAATTATTATTATTATTATATTATCAAATTAGAAGAACAGAAGGAGTATATTAGAGGATATGAAGAATTTGAGTATTTGGGAACGAATGTAGATAAAGAGGATAGACAAGAAAGTAACATTAATAACAGAATAAATAATGGTAGAGCAATAATAGCAAAGTTAAATGATGTCGTTTGGAACAGGCATATAATCAAGAATACTATATTATTATATTGGGAAGTGGTTTAAAAATCGGGCGATAGCGAGGTTTTTAATTTCCGAGATTTTGTAAAACACTTCACAATCGTGCCTTGTACATTATTTCTTGTAAGATGGTGTTTTCAAAATAATAAATAATAGTGAAACAATAGCATCTTTGTTGGAAATATTTGCGTTTATTATAAACAATTGACTATCGTTAACAATGTGGCCAATGTTTATACGGTAAATGCCGAAAATAATGTACTTGAGACTACAGCAGGCCGTGATATAAATCGGGGATAACATGGCGGCAAGTACGAATTTATTGTTTTATATTGTTTCAAATACAGTTAAATTAATTTAAAATGCAGTGATTTGTTTTGTATAATGTATATTAACAGTACCTTCGGGATATATTTTAAATATACATTGTATGTAATATACATAAAGGGCAGTGGTTTTACTTCCCGCACTGGGTAGGTAATTTGTAATATTACAGTATAGTTATTTATAGATTTGCAACCCCGAGATTTAGAAAATTGAACTTTCAATCGTCGTCGCCATTGCTGTAAGCACAACAGAACACGCTATCGTGCAGAAAAATAAGTGACAACTATAGGCCTATAATTCAATAATCAGAAGTACTTTCACATATGGAGCTAAGTATGGGAATTCAACAAAAACTTAGAACAAACGCTTATGTCGATGGAAATGGATTTCCTGGGGAGAGAAGCAAAATGAAAAAAAAAGTCATAGAGAGAAAATTAATACGAAATATTCAGTAGTATATTCTATAAGATATAAGTAATTAAATTAGTATGGGCACATATGACGAATACAAGAAGAAAGGTTAACCCGATACACATTGGAATATTGTCCACCTGGAACAAGAAAGAAAGGAAGACCTGGAAATTCACGTATGCAAAAAATAAGAACAGGAACGAGAACAAGATGACTGGAGGACATGGAGTGGATGGATAGGGATGAGTGGATAAGGAAAATAAGACTTTAGGCAGAGAAAGATGTGTAAACATAGAAAATATGTATGTAAATAAATTATTTTTGTTGTTATTGTTATTATCATCTCCATCATCATAATCCGTTCACGAATTTAGGCCATTTGTTGACCTGTTTTGGCCTCAATATAAACACCATCCAAAAGTCTTTTAAGTGGACGTCCTGGTCTTCTTTTTTTCTGCAGATTGATAGCTTAACATTTGCTTGGGTATCCTTTATAGTTATTGTTTTTATTATTACTAATATTACGACTATCAACTAACTCACTGGCACTATCAAACCATAGGTTTATGGCCGCGCGGACATAAGCTCTCCATACATCCCTATCCTGAGCTGTTTTCCAATCATTTCCTGTATAATCTACTTCACTCAAATCATAGTTAATGTAATTCTCCCTCTTCATTTTTGGTCTACCAATTGGGCGTTTTCCCTCTGGTTTTCCTACAAGAAGCTTCCATACACAACTTTCATTCCGCATTTGTGCCACATGTCCTGTCCATCGCAGTATGTGAGACTTAACTGTTCTTATTAAATCTGACTTCCTATAAAGACCATGTAGTTCTCTGTTATGCAGTCTTCTCCATTCACCTGTCTGTTCACCTCTCTTTGGTCCAAGAATTTTCCTAAGAACTTTACTCTCAGACACATATAATCTCCTTCCTTCCTTTAAAGTAAGAGTCCATGTTTTGTATCCATATAATATAACTGGTAGAATAACAGTTTTATATATATTCTCAGTTTATCGCTATATGAAAAGAGTCGATACGTCAAGATACTCTGTAATGCATAATTAGTGTTATTATTTATTTATTTATTATTATTGTTATTTCATTATTATTATTATTATTTCATTATTATTATTATTATTATTATTATTTAATCATTATTATTATTATTATTATTACCATTTATTATTATTATTATTATTATTATTATTATTATTATTATTATTATTATTATTAACAGATATTTTCTTCAATTCTTTTATTGCAAACTCTTGGACAAAAATTATTACGAAGTATGTGAAAGTTTATATTCGAATGGATCCTAGGGAATCGCTTTCATTTGTCCTGAACATGGAATCAAAGAATTCCATAAGTCACAGTTCAATGTTATTAGAATAATTGGTTGTGCAGAAGCTTGTAATATCACATGTTTTTAGTTTAGTGAATAGGTGTGGCATGCCAGGAGTTGGTAAAGCTATAAAGATACATTTACTATTACTCCACCGACCGACAAGAAAAAGTGACGTCCATTATTTCTTTTTCTAGCACTGCTTTAACTAAACTACAAATAAACTGAGCATTGATTTATGAAGTAATTTCAAAGTTTTTCTACCGAAGTCTATCACAAAGTCTTCAACAACTGCTTCGAATGTTTTCATATACTATCGTTTGAGATATTATTGAGCGATGGCGTGTGAAATTTCCTGCTAATTTATGTCCGTATATCAACACTTGTGAGAGTTATTTCTGTATTAACAACACTGGCCGGTATATCATAAAGAAAATTCGCACATAAAATGAATAAGATATTCAATTTATTGTTATACAAAATTCACTATGACTTCAAAGTTATATTAAAATAAAAAAAACTGGAAGAATTAAAGATCCCTCCATAGCATCTTTATCTTGTCGTGGTGGAGTACCTTGCGTGCTTAAATGACCCCGAGAGCTCTGCCGGCGGTAGCATTGCTGCCGATAGGGTTACCCATGCCGGACTGGTCGAAGGTGATAAGCCAGACGAAAAAAAGTACCTTGATCGAAAGAGTGACGATCTTTCACCGTAAAAATACAAACGCCAAGAAACGCGTACATGGGTTCCACTGGGGTAAATTTTTTGGAGATAAAATAGTCCGCCATTTGGTTCTCCGGGCGGGGACTCCTTTAGGGAATCCATGCCAAATGCTATTGGGAAAAGTTGGCACAGGATAGGGATGTATGGGAGGCTTATGTCCGCGAGGTCATGAACCTACGGATTTGATAGTGGCAGTGAGTGTGTTAGTTAGTTGGCAGAATTAAAAATTACAGAAAATTCACTAATAGATCGAACAGCTACATTAATTATTCAAAATAAAACCTAAAGTTCCAAGATAAATGTACACAAAAATCCAAACCTATTACATCGGAAGAAGAGAGGAGAAGAAGATCAGAAGGAATTTACAAGTACTGGTAACTATGAAAGGAAGAACACACAGAGAAATGATTGATTCAACGATGCCAAAGCGGCTGAAACGAAATAAATGAATAAAAACAAATAATAGTAATAACAATAATAATGATGATGATAATGATGCTGATAATAACAATACTTATAATAACAATAGTAATAATAATAATAATAATAATAATAATAATAATAATAATAATAATAATAATAATAATAATAATAATATTAATAGCGAATTTTGAGCTTTAACTAAAATAGAAGAGAATACATAGAAGCAGCTGAAATGAGATTTCTGAGAAGCGTGGCTGGCTGTAAACTTCTAGATAAATGAAGAAGTGAAGATATTAGAAATGAGCTAAATATTTTTAAACTTTTAGATAAAATAAAAGAATCTAGAAAAAACTGGAAAGAACATGTCCAAAGAATGAAAGATGATCGCATTCCAAAAATTATATTTAATTACAAACCGAAAGGAGACAGGAATGTTGGTAGACCGAAAAAGAGATGGATTCAACTTTTTGAATGAGAATCTACGAGACCGGAACAAGCCACATGGGCTTAATCCGTGATTGTTGTTGTTGATGATGATTAATAATAATAATAATAATAATAATAATAATAATAATCATCATCATCAATAGCAGGCATGGATTAGGCCATTGGCCTGTTCCGCTTCAGGGAAGAAATTGATCCCTCCATCTCTTCTTAGGCCTTCCTGGGTCTCTTCGCCCTGCGGGTCTGTAGTTCAATAATAATAATAATAATAATAATAATAATAATAATAATAATAATAATAATAACAATAACAATAATAATAATAACAATAACAACAATAATAATAACAATAACAACAATAATAATAATAATAATAATAATAATAAATGTTATTCTCGTACTAACACAAGGCATAACTAAATTTCCATTACAGACTTTGAAGACATGTAGTGGAGACCAAGACCGTTACGTTTAACATAGGAACTCATGTCCGGAAACGTACCGTTTTCTCGCTACACGTGAAACACATGTTGCTCCTTCTAACGTTTACTGTTTGTCGTCTACGTCATCTTACAAGAAATATGTGATGACCACAGGCGTCAACTTAGATACGGCACCTCAGCACCATGTTCTGGTACACACGATTACCAATCCTTGGCCCTGCTACATCCGCCGCAGCCATAACTCGTGCCAGTAGGTCAACCTCGGATGCCACAAGGGGTTCGTAGATGAAATATTCATGTGACTCCTCAGGTAGTAGTCTAGAATGGTAAATTCGAGAGAACGTACTGGGTCTTTGGCGCTGAAAATATAAGAATGGAATGTGTGTTGTGGTATTTTGCATGTAGCGGGAAAACGGAACGTTTCTGGACATGGGTTCTAAACGTAATCGTTTTGGTCCTCACTAGTCATCCTCAAAGTCTATAATGAGAATTTAGTTACACCCTGCATGTTATATTATATGGGTGCGAAAATTATCCTCTTACTTTAAAAGGGGAGAGAATAATACGAATATTTGAGAATAAAGTTCTAAGCAAAATTTTTGGACCAAAGAGAGATGAACAGACAGCTGAATGGAGAATACTTCATAACAGTGAGCTACATGATCTTTATAAAAACTAGAACGTAATACGGAAAGTTAATTCTCATAGAATGCGATAGGCGGGGCATGTGGTACGAATGTGGAGTTAAAGAGGAACATGGAAACTCCTTTGAGGAAAAGCGCCCAGTAGGTAGGCCAAGAATGAACCGTGTAGAATAACATAAACCATGATTTGAGGAAGTAGATTATACAGGGGCTGATTGGAAAACATTACCTCAGGTTAGGGATATATGGAGAGCTTATGTACACGCGGCCATGAACCTATAGGTTCGATATATCCTGTGAGTTAGTTAGATTATGCAGTCTCTGTGCGCCAGACATCAAACCTACTGTGTTCGATAAACCATGGAGTTAGTTAGATGAGTATCGTATTGAAAAATTGTTGAGTTTTGTAGAGTGGAAAGTGCAGAATTGTAGGGGGTTCCCTCGCACCCCCGGGATAAAAAGCGAGACAAATGTTAGCTTATTGCACTCATCGGTCAAGTTGATGTGCCACATATTTCATCTCGCAGGCCCTCCCGCGCTGCAAGTCATGGCTAGACAACTGATTGATTTCTGCTCGGGTTTGAGTCCCTACTTACATTTGTCACACGATACATCTTTGATCTAAACTATCTATTAAATATGTTCTCAATGTGCTGGAAGGTCTAGATTTTATTGCGCAAAAACTTTTTTCATTTAAATATAAATCTTATGTATTGAAATATTACCTCAACGTAGGAGATTCCATCAATCCACGTCATATACTATCTTCATTTCTCAAAACTGGATTTTCTTACCACAAGAAATCAGGGGCTGCCGGACGTTAGCTTATTTCAAAAGAAATCTAAATTTATATTTGCTCTAACCTTGGCTTGGTCATTACCCCGTGTAAGTTAAATGTATTAATTGGCGTTTATCGCTTAATTAATCACATTATTATTATTATTATTATTATGCAAAGAGCAAATCAATCTTAATAAATAGAGGTGTAAGACAAGGGTGTAGTTTATCACCTACCCTTTTTAATTTATATATTAATGACATCATCCTAAATTGGAAAAGTAATGTTAATGTAGGTATAAGAATGGACCGTTTTAAAATATTAAACGTTTTAACGTATGCTGGCGATGTGGTTATTATTCAAGAAAATGAAAATAATTTGCAGTACTCTTTACATCAATTAAATCAGTTATGCCAAGGGGCATTTAAAAAAATGTGTAAAATATCAAAAAAAAAAAAAAAACCGAAAAAAATGGTATTTTGGGGAAGTAAACATATAAGATCAAAAATCATAATAGACAACAAACCTCTGGAGCAAGTGACAAATTTTAATTATTTGGGTTGTAATTTTACTATGAACTCAAAAACTGAAAGAGACGTAAATATGAAACTGTCAAGATTTCAAATGATGTGTGAAACTTTACATAGAACATTAAAGAACAAAACAAGAAGAGATACTAGATTGAAGTTTTGTAAAAGATTGGCAGTTCCTGCATTACTTTATGGAAGTGAAACTTGGGTAATGACCGAAACATTACAAAGTAGAATGCAATGCGTAAAAATGAACTTCCTTAGAAGAACAAAAGGCTGCACAAGAAAGGATCGGATAAAGAATGAAGATATAAGAACAGAGAAATATATATCCATTGAATGATAAAATCAAAGAATATAGAGAAAAATGGTTTAAACATGTAGAAAGAATGAATAACAAGATTACCAAAAGCAGCATTTAACTACAAGCCAAGAGGTTCAAGGAATTTAGGAAGGCCAGTGAAAAGATGGACAGAATAACTGTGAGGCGGAACAGGTAATTTTCCTAGCCCGTGAAGTGAAGAAGAAGAAGAAGAAGAAGAAGAAGAAGAAGAAGAAGATTATTAATATGTTTGTCATAAGTTTTGCCACGAGTGATTTCCAATTTATCTAGAGGATTTGGAAATCAAGAATGGCATTTGCATAGTTACCAGTATTTAAAAATATTTATTCATTTAATGTAAACGGCGACGTTTGAAAACAAATCGGAAATGTGAGGTTTTGTATATTCACTGCAACTTCATATTATTTATTGCCAAATGTAATCGCAATATTTTAAGAATGCACGCTAATGGAGAAGTAATGAAATGCAACAAACTGTATATTATAATCAACATTATATGTTATTAATTTATATTTTTAGTAAAAAACTCAATAAAATCTAGGAATCTCTTCATTATTTGCTATATTCAATGTATTCGTTGGAGAAAAATAATGCTCTGAACTGTCCTGTATATTAAAAAGGAGGAGCTTTCTTTATCACAAAAGCAGGAGCTCATAAAGAAAAATCGATAAAGAGCGAGGTGATACACGACTGTCATTGTTTGTAAAACAAAATTCATTTAAACGTTATTGGTCAATGACTACCATTTGGGGAATGAGTTAAATAGTTAATAGTATATATATATATATATATATATAATATTCTATACTGTAAACATGTTTTTGTAATTTGTGCTGGTTGAGTAGAAGAGAAGACCTTAGGGCCTATGGCCTTAACTCTGCCAAAATAAATACAATATTATTATTATTATTATTATTATTATTATTATTATTATTATTATATTATTATTATATTAATGAGCGAGCGAGCAGGCTTAAGCGTTAGATTAAGATTCGTATTCAGGAGATCCCTCGATCGAATCACGGTACCGAAACTTGGCTGAGGTTTCTTCCAAGTTTTCCTCTGTCTTCAAAATAAATGCTAGATTAGAACTTCAATGCAAGGACCAACTTGATGATATTAAGAAATAAAAATGAAAATAAATAAATAAGTAGATGCGATATTACCTTACATGTTAGAGCGTCTACAAAAATTAAATAAAAACAGTACGTTATATATTTTTTATGCTATCATATTATTACCTGTAATAGGAAGGACATGTGGTAGGAATGGAGAATGAATTGGGACATGGAAACTCCTTATAGGAAACCAGAGGGGAAAAGGCCCAGCATGTAGGCCAAGAATGAGGTGGGAGAATTACATTAACCATGATATGATAGCACTAAATGACAAAACGCTAGAACAAGTAAAATATTTCAATTATCTAGGTGTATCTTTAGGTTGTAATAGAGAAAAATACATAAATAATAAATTACAAATATTTCAATATTTATGTAGCACCCTTAAAAGAACATTCGGAAAGAAAATAACAAAATAAACACATTTAAAATTTTATAACGTATTGGCTGTACCTGAAATG
The DNA here is from genome assembly GCA_030220185.1 of Diploptera punctata. Taxonomy (NCBI): domain Eukaryota; kingdom Metazoa; phylum Arthropoda; class Insecta; order Blattodea; family Blaberidae; genus Diploptera; species Diploptera punctata. The sequence goes on from JASPKZ010010504.1 coordinate 13,621, forward strand.
TTGTATGGCTCAGAAATATGGACTCTGAATAAACAGTCAATTAAAGGAATAGAAGCAGCAGAAATGAAATATTTACTATTTGTGGCAGGATAGGCTTTAATGAAAAAAAAGTGAAGATATCTGCAAAGAACTACAAAATATTCAGTTTGACACATACAACAGATGAGTATAGGAGAAAATTATATTAACATGTCTGCAGAATGCCTAGGAAAAGTCTGAACTATTAGCCAAGAGGAGGAAAAAGAGATCGGGACGCCCACGAAAGAGATGGTCACAGCAGCTATAATACTTGGAGCCGGAACGAACCAAAAAAGTTCAATCCGTGCAAGAAGAAGAAGAAGAAGAAGAAGAAGAAGAAGAAGAAGTAAAGATTATAAAGGGAATGATTGGAAAACATTAGCTCAGGATAGGGATGTATGGTGAGCTTATGTCTGCGCGGCCATGAACCTATGCATCCGATGGTGCCAATGAGTGAGTTAGTTAATTAGTTAGGTAATTGAATTCGTTCACTTCTTCAAATTTTCCCTCATTTGTCATTAACTGTCCATTTCCAATATTTAGCGCATTTCTATACGCACGCAATTTTCGAAGATACCTAATTAAGTGTTACCTTAAACTTGGAATGACTACAATGACGTAATTGTAACTACTGCGTCATTTAAGTGAGTTGTTAATAACTAATAAGTAAACGCACGTCGAAGGGAGGAAGATGTAATGAATGATGAGACCTACAGATCCCCCTGGTGACCGGTTCAAGATAAATCACTGCAGATAGTGTATGTATACAAATGTTATCTGGTGGCAGTTGGAAAACATCCATATCGGCATCCACTCATTTTTTGTCAACTCTTATAATGAGTGTAAGTTATTATGCCTTCAGAAAGAAATCTCATCGTCATTTTCCACTCGGTTGACTTCGGGATTTTTCAAGATTATTGACAGGTAAACAATTTGCCAGAGGGGCAGAACTCAGTTTTTGATTCCCAGAAAATAATAATAATAATAATAATAATAATAATAATAATAATAATAATAATAATAATAATAATAATAAAAAAGTAAAGTGATCCCACAACAGACCCGGAGGCCCTTGGGGTAGTAGAAGGTTAAGGTTCCCAGTTTTTCTAGACAATCGGCACTTTATGTCAGCCGGGTTGTCAGCCCTGCGTGACGGCCGCCTTTACCCCCAGAACAAGCGTCTGGTACTCATTTCCGTTAGAGGCTGAGTCGACCCCAGGGTCATAGTGCCGCCAGAGGGTTTGGGTCAGTTTAAAAATCCTGACCCCAACGGGACTTGAACCCTCCACCCTCCGGCTTGTAGCTCAGTGCCTTAACCACTACGCTACGGCGTGCCCCAGAATAATAATATAATAATAATAATAATAATAATAATAATAATAATAATAATAATGCTTTATTTATTCTGGCAGAGTTAAGGCCATAAGGCCTTCTCTTCCACTCAACCAGCACAAATACAAATGAATATTTGACAAATATAGATATACACTATACTAATTATAAACAGTTAAATATACATTAAATGTAGCAATGTAAATTTCATGTACAAACAACATTTTATACGATAATAACAATAATAATACTTACGATAATAATAATAATAATATAATAATAATAATAATAATAATAATAATATAAATATGTAAATTATACGAGAAACGTCAATTAATATATATACCTTACACTGGGTAATAATGAAGTCGAGTTTAGAGCAAATATAAATTTAGATTTCTTTTGAAAGATGCCAATATCCGGTAGCCCCTTATTTCTTGCGGTAGGGAATTCCAGTGAAGATGGTATATGACATGGAGTGATGTGATGTCCTATGTTGCGGTATATTAAGCAAGAGACTATGTGTGATCTTGTGTTTAAGTTATGGTTTGAGGATAGATACTGGAAACGGGATGATACATAATTGGGCATCGAGGTATGTAGGATCTTAAATAAGAGAATTAGACAGTGCGATTTTCTTCTCTCTTTTAGATGTAGCCATGACAATTCGTGGAATAATGGAGAAATGTGATCATATTTTGGAGTAAGTCAAGTATATATTCACTACCTTATTCTACCAGTTATATTATATGGGTGCGAAACATGGACTCTTGCTTTAAGGGAGGAAATGAGATTACGAGTTTTTGAGAATAAAGTTCTTAGGAGATGAACAGACAGGTGAATGGAGAAGACTACTAACAATGAACTATATGGTCTTTATAGGAAACCAGATGTAATAAGAACAGTTAAGTCTCGTAGACTGCGATGGGTAAGACATATTGCGCGTATGGGGGATGAAAGACGTGCATGGAAGCTTCTTGTAGGAAAGCCAGAGGAAAAACGCCCCGTTGGTAGACCAAGAATGAGGGGGAGAATAACATTATCTATGATTTGAGGGAAGTAGATTATACGGGAATGATTGGAAAGCATTAGCTTACGATAGGGATGTATGGAGAGCTTATGTCCGCACGGCCATGAACTTGCGGTTCGATAGTGCCAGTGAGTAAGTATATATTCACTACCGGACGCCCGGATTGAGGAGGGCGGGGTTTTACTTGACAGCTAGAATTGGAATCCACTAATTTAAATATAACTAACTAATTAACTGATAATATCGAACCCGGACATTTAAATATCTAGGAACAATAATTAAAAAGAGGAATGATCTGTAGAAAGAAATTAAACATAAGCTCAATTCTGGAAATATACTATTAAACATTACAGGGAATCTTGTCCCAATATATCTAAAAAAAAGTTTAACTAATATAGTCTACACCATCATTATCATCAGCATCAAGGATTAGACCTTAAGGTCTGCTCCGTCGATCTCATGTTAGAATTGGTCTGTCCAACTTTTACTCGGTCTTCCTACATTTCTTCGTCCTAGTAAAACATTAATTACTACTGACAAAATCCAGTCAAGGGCCCAGTCTCCTGGGGGATAACGAGAGCCCTTGCCCAGGGATACGGATGAAGACCTCAACGGATAGTACAACTATGCGGAAGAGGCACCTATTCTTCAAGAGACAAACATGAAGACCCATCTCCGGGGTAACAAGGAGAAAATCCTCAACGGTCAGCAGAGCGGAAGAGGTACCCCTTCTGTTGGGGTTAATACAACAGACGAGTCGTAGATGATATCTTACCCTGCGAGACGCCAATAACGTCTTCGGGGGACATCAATGTAGGTGATAATTTCAAGTTTCAATATAGAAATATATAGACACTTTTAAAATTTTATAAAACAATGGCAGTTCCAAAACTGTTATATGGATGTGAACACTGGGTTTTAACCAAAAACCAGGAACGAAGAATAGAAACTTCAGAAATGAGCATTTTGAGGAGTGTGGCTGGCTATACAATAATAGATCGAAAACGAAATGAAAATATACGAAGAGAACTAAATATATTTAAACTATTAGACAGAATTACGCAATACAGAGACGAATGGATGAACCACAAAAATAGTATATTTAAATCTTATATTCTTCGCTTATATGGATGTCAAACATGGACACTTAATTGGAGGTAGGAGAAAAGATTACGAGTATTTGAGAATAATTTTTTGGAAACTCTTTGGACCAAAGAGAAATTAACAGGCTGGTAAATGGAGCATATTACATAACAGTGATCTACATGCTCTTTATGGAGTCTGGAGATTTTTGGACTTGTAAAAGAACCTCAAGTCTGAGTAAAAAGACTTCTCAACAAAATTTGACTGATCTTCATCCATCTAAGCAATAACTTAGTATACTATCAGATGTAGTCTCGAGGCAATATACTAACCACATACCCCTCGCTAATATATGTAGGGAAATAAGCGTAGCTAAAATTAGTCCGGTCAAGAAAGTACTCACTGGGGAAGTACCCATGTCCCCGCAGTGGGGCGAACGGGATTTATCTATTTACTATGAAATGTCCAGCCTCATGGGCTGGTGGTCAGTGTTTCTGACTACAGTTCATGACGCCGGGTTCGATTCCCTTTCAGATGACAGGATTTCTTCCTTAAAGGGAATTATTCCTGTAGTTGCCCATGGTCTGGAATTTAGATTAAGTTTAGGTTAAGGACTCTCCTGGCGCTTCATTATCATTTATCACCCATCATATCATCGGGGGTAACGTAATCTACCTTCCAGATGTCCTAACCTAAGAAATGGATTACAATTCCGCCAATGCCAGGGGTGAAAGCCAGAAATGCCATAAAAGGTAACATGGTGACATTTAAAATAAATTATTACTATGAAATATGAAATCACGTAACACAGTTTGTAAATACTTTACAACGTGTGATGCGAAAATGTTTCTAAGTTCAAATCATACATCGTGCACATGCATCAACAAACGCGAAGCGGTTTACGCTATGGAATCTCGGGATGCAGCCAACACATACACAATATTTAACGAACATAAAAGGTAACCTAACGTAATTTAAGTACTTTAACCTGTGAAAGACCAACCTAAAAGCTAACCTAACGCATTTAAGCACTCTAACCTGTGAAAGAATGCAACGCCCAAAAATAAATAGTAAGTTCAGAAATTCTGAGGTATATGTGTACAGTTAATTGGTAAATGCTCTATGTTGGCTGCACTGGAACACCTCTTTGTTGTTGCACAGAATATTCGTTAAAAATAAATATGGCTGCCACGTCTGCATGCTATGTATGTAGTTAAATATAATAGGAAAATATATTGAAATAATCGTTAGAAAAATGTAAAAATCATTGTAAATGGTGAGAAATAATTTGGAAAATGAAACGCTAAGAATAAAATTTGACAGGAGTTTATAAAGAAATTAAAAAAGGTCACATGTTGTAAAGTTTAGCCCACATTCTATATACACCGATATGGAGACGGACAAGAAGAAACACTTATAATTTCCTAGAATCAGGGATAACATAAACATAAAAATAACAAATATAATAGATTCCTGTCATGCGCATTACATTTTCCGTCGTGTGTGTTGCGGGGTTAAGAGGGGATCTATAAAATTATGATAGACGGCACATAGTGGCGTTTGTTGCATCCAAATCAAAATAGTGTCATGCCAAAGTGACTCATGCGTTTAGGGATAACAACCAGCTATAACACACAACTACACAGTTCAATGGTTCCCAATCTGTGGACCGCAGCTCCCATTGGCACCGTTTGACTATGACAACAGCCACAAAACAGGGTTATTCATTAGTTCATTACATGGTCTACATAAGTCATAACCAAAGTGGCCTGAATTGACCCCATAGTTCGATTCTGACCTACAAGATTTTCATATAAGCGAAAAGAAAAGAGAGTAGCACTGTGTCAGCTGTCAAAAATTCATTAGATGTTGATCGATTTGTAAACATTCAATATTGGGAAGGAATTTGATCTATATATATATATATATATATATATATATATATATATATATATATATATATATCATCATCATCATCATCACTCCAAGGATTAGGCAATTGCCCGTTCCGACTTCATATTGCATCAGCCCAACGTCTTCTAGGTCTTCCAACATCACGCCTTCCTCTTGCTTGATAATTTCTGGCTAACAATGGATATCTCTCCTTGCTCATTCCATCCATGTGATCAATCCATTTCTGTCTGTAATTCGTGACTTTATCCAACAAAGGCTGTACTTTCAATTCTTCTCTTATATCCTCATTTCTTATTCTATCAAGTCTTGTACAATCCTTTTACTTGTCTTAGGAACCGCATCTCTGCCGTCTGTATTCTATCCTTCTGTCTTTTCACTGGAGCCCAAGTTTCACATCCATACAATATTGTGGGAACCGCCATAACATTATACATTTTTATCTTGGTTATATATATATATATATATATATATATATATATATATATATATTTTATATATTATCCATCCATAGTAATTCTGCCCGAAGGCAGGTCCTTCACTGCAATCAGCTTTACTAGGGAATTGTAGGTGTGGTAGCTTCCCGTTGCTTTCCTGACATTTGTCTTACAGGTGAGGAAAAACCCCGATAAAAACCTCACCTAGAAAAACTGCCCCGACCGGGGATCGAACTCGGGCCCGCTGCGTGACAAGGCAGCACGCTACCTCGGGACCACAACGGTGGACATGTGTGTGTGTGTGTGTATATATATATATATATATATATATATAAGTTTAGGGAGCTCTGTTCTAAGACGTTCAGTTGATTAAATTTTAAGTTCATTTTTTACTCATACAGTTTTTAAACAATATAACTTTCAGTGGTTTCTAGTTTTGTATGTCTTGGCTCTCTAATAAATGACACAAACAGCATCAGTGAAGAAACTAGAAAGAAAATTCAAAATGCCAACAAAGCATACTTAGGGTATTGAGACACTTTACGCCAAGGCTTCTTACAAGAGAAACAAAATGTAATCTATATAAGACTCTGGTAAATACAGTATTAATATATATCAGTGAATCATGGACCTTGTCCACGACATATGTCAAGACTGAGTTTATTTTTAAAAAAAAGTTATGAAGACAGATACAAGGGAGAAATGTAGGTTATATAATGTATAATTCTGAGCTCTATCAGTTGTATAAGTCTCCTGATGTGGTTACATCAATTAAAGTTTCAAGACTGCGATGGGCATACAAAAAAAAAAGACTGAACATGAGATACCAAAATAATGTGGAGTGTAAATATGAGGAAAAATGAACGTGGGGCGAATGAGACTGCGTTGAATGGATCGAATTATGGAGGATTTGAAGAAGCTGAGTATCGAAGGAAGGTGACTGGAGATAGAAAGAGAGAGAAGAGAGAGAGAGAAGAGAGAGAAAGAGAGAAGAGAGAGAAAAGT